>PVHY01005839.1:0-77578 GCA_004024945.1 Uropsilus gracilis | reverse complement strand
GGGGGAATGATCAGGCGGGGGCGGGGGGGTGAATACCAGGAATTACAAAGATGTGATATTTGTATTAAAATAAATCATTTGATGTTAAAAAAAATTCACTACTTATATAAAATTTAGCCCTAACTGTGTGTCTTTAGAGATAAAAAAGTATAAAACATATCATGCTACTTCTCACTTGATGTTTACCACTGATTTATTTATAAAGCATGAAAAGAATTGCTTATTAGACTCACCAACCTAATGTCAAGCATAACACAATCCAACAGTATCTAAAGTAGAAAAGAGAATTCAAAAATTAAACAGTTAAATATTTTTCATTTTAAAATATTTTTCCACCTAACTGAAAAATATAACTTTTCAACAGTTCAAAGTAAATAATTACAAAAATTTGCCCCCTACTCTCTTCATCCACCTGCAGGATTTTTCTTTGAGATCAAAATCTACTCCAATATAAGTTGAGACATCCTGAAAATGACCTTAAGTAGACAAATATATATGTAAAATAATTCTTTTTTTTTTAATTTCAGACTTAGAACGTATAAAAAAAAGAAAATTAGGATACAACAAGCTATCAGTATGCAAATTAGGATACAACAAGATATCAATATGACAAATATTGCAAGTTTTAAAACTTTAAGACAACAATTCCAATTGTTGTATTTGGATACAATAATAGAAGTAACAAATGGGGGTGGTCTCCTTACCCTATTTAGGAGATATTTTTAAATAATTTTTTAAAATATTTTGTGGGAAGAAAACAAGTTACATAGATAGGTATACATATTACAATACCATAATTATGAAATTATAACCATGCAAAATAATATATTATTTACTGATGTGTGATTTAAGAGTTTCAAGTACCACTGGCATGGCAAATATCAGATCCAGTGTACTAATCATTATTTCTGGGAATGTATAATGGGGAGTAGGATAGAAGAGGTATCCATAGAGAATGTCAACTATCTCTGTGATGGTTGTTCTTTTTTAAAATTTAATTTTTTAATTTGCATATATATGTGTATTTATATTTATATAACATTATTGCACTATTGTATACCCCAGGGCTTTCCCACTTCACTAATGCCTTTTAACCATCCTGATCTTTTGTGCTCTTCACCATCCCTGCTTTCTTCCCCCTCCTCCTCTCTCACTCTATTGTTCAGTCCCATTGGTTGTTTTTATTTTTTCTTATTTGTTTGTTTGTTTTTCCCTATATCCATCATATAAGTGAGAACATCCTGTATTTCTCTTTTCTTATTTCTGCTGATATGAACCTTTCTAGTTCCATTCATGTTGCTGCGAATGACATGTGTTTGTCCTCCTTGATTGATGCATAGTATTCCATCATATATATGTACCACATTTTTTTTAGCCAGTCGTCTGTTTTGGGGCATTTGGTTTGTTTCCAAATCTTGGCAATTGTAAACAGAGCTGCAATATGTCCTCTGGGTAGATTCCCAGTAGTGGGATTGCTGGGCCAAACGGTAAGTCCACTTTCAATTGTTTGAGGGTCTTCCACACAGTCTTCCATAGTGGCTGGACCAGTTTGCACTCCCACCAGCAGTGTAAGAGAGTTCCTTTTTCTCCACATCCACACCAACTTGTTGTCTATGTAAAATAATTCTATGGTACATATAGCAATGATTAATCAAAAGACAACTTAATCCCATCATCCTAAAAGACAAATCAAATCAAAAGTCCTAAGACTTGTACTTCCAAAGTCATCCTGTCAAAACAGTGGAGATTAGTAAATACAGAGGTGCTTGACCTCTTGATTTTAGGTCAGAAAAGTTAAGACTTCCAACAGTCAAACTGAACACTTGCCATTTGTAAGAAGAAAGGAGAAGGGGAGAGAGGAAGAAAAAAATATACATAAGCAAGAAAACATTTCTACATGAGTCAAACATATTTTGGGAAAAAAAATTCAAACTTCCAAACATACAAAGATACCAACTCAGAGAAACTCTTAAATGGATAACATCTCGTTTCCAAGCAGGAACCCCATGCCTTGCCCAAGTTACTACTTACTACTACGAAGGGGGTAAGGTACCATCTAATACTACATATGTCAGAATGACAAATGTTATTTCTTAATTTTAAAAGACAAATCATTGATGCAGCAACTAACAAAATTTCAAAAGCATTCTGGCATGGTATCCTAAACAAAACATCAAGTAGAACAGCTAACTATCTTGAAGTAAGTGTTTGTAGCCTAGTACCTATCTCAGATAAAGAGTTAAGCAAGTAAAGTAGAGGAATGTACACAAAAGAAATGGGTAGAACTTTCTTCATGGAGCTCAAGTACAAGCTCTGGGGTAACGGATAACAGATGGAGTGTTAGAGAGGACATGGAAGTTTCTAGAATGAGGCTATTTTTTTCCAAATATAAGACACTCTTTCCTGATCCTATGAGTCTTTTAGCTATTTAACATTCCTTTGCCTCTGTTTCTTCATCTATATGAGAGTAGTAACTGTATTTATTTCATAATAAAATGGTTATGAGAATGAAATGAATATTTTAAGGTGCTTAAAATATATCTGGTAGATGCAACTCACTAAAAATTGTTTGCTGTCTCAACAAGTTTGGAATACAATTCCAACAAGAGGAATCCTGCTGATAAAAAAAAGATAGTATACAATTATCCTGCAAGTACCTGCCTAGAAGAGCTCACTAGAGAATGCACACAGGTGTCACCACACAGAAGCCCTCCAACCACCTGTTCAACATTCCATTTTTACTAAGAATGAAAGAGGGTCTTCACAAGACCATAAGGTTAATTCAGTCACCTGTGAAGAATTAAAAACTTGATTAGTCTTTAAATAAACTTTTAATTTGGTAACTTATCAGGCAGTACTCCAGCTTCTTACTTGACCCACTTTTTTTCTCTTTGCTTCTCAGAGACACCACAGGAAGCAGGCAGGAGAAGGAAAAGGAGACCAAATATATATTCAAACATGCCAAGTTTTAGCATTTGACTTTGGCAGTCACAAGACCATCACTGAACTGCTTGGGCACTTTTCTAAATTACTTTAAGCAACATAAATAATTC
Organism: Uropsilus gracilis; assembly: GCA_004024945.1. Lineage (NCBI taxonomy): Eukaryota > Metazoa > Chordata > Mammalia > Eulipotyphla > Talpidae > Uropsilus > Uropsilus gracilis. Next base: position 74,525 of record PVHY01005839.1, on the reverse strand, counting down.
CATCTTCTTCTCTCTGTCAGTCATCTTCCCACTTCAGCATAATTGCAAGGTTTTCTTCTATGAATAACAGTTTTTAAAAATAATTTATGCAACTGTGTACAGCCCAACTAAGGAGTCTAAATGAAAATTTTGATAAATGCAAGTAATTGATGCTAATTTACATATTCTCCAATGATTATCTTTGGTGTAAGGTAAATAGTCCGAAGTTCTCTGATGCATTTTAAATAGTCAGAGATGATGATGCACCTACTTGGGGGTGGCTAAAAGGTCACTTAAGGACAAAGACAAAAAATCTAGGTGAAAGCTAAGCAAAAGTCAGCAAAGGCATAGGTGATCCAAAGAATCCCACTATGGTGAGCAAAGGAGCAAAAGGCCTGAGCAACTTGTTTTTATAAAAAGAGGTAAGACACTATTATTCATTCCTTTGTAACTCTGAACAATTCATTTATATGTGCCAGGCATTTTAATCAGCATTACAGACTCATGGGAGGAATGAAGACATGGCCCTGCTCCACAAGAATATGGAGTTGTCCAGAGAGATGCAGTGTGGAGGCAGGAAGAAAGCCTCTGCACAAGAGAGTTGGGCTTAGTTTTGAAAGGAAATTAACAGTGCAAAAAAAATGGAGGGTCACTACTCAAAGAACATGTAACAAAAAGGACAGGAAGTAGCTGAATGAGGAGCAAGTGGAAATATGAAGGTAGATGAAGTAGGAGAGACTCACAGATTAAAGCTAGCATCCTCCATCAAGTTACAGGTTTTTGTTTTTTTTTTTATTTCCAAGAGTGCTGGGGGCCAAGGGGGGGGAGGTTTAAGCAAAAGCGGGGAGGTGGAGTGAGCTAGAATGAGAATATCAACCTTTGAGCTAGAATGAGAATATCAACCTTTGAGCTAGAATGAGAATATCAACCTTTGGAAACATTGTTCTAGTCACTGAGTAAATAGAATAGGAGGTGCTGCAGCAGAAAATGAGAGGGAGATAATAATAGCTTGGAGCAGATTGGGTGAAACAGACAGCAGAGGTTATATATAGGAGGCATAATTGACAAGACTGGGTGATGGGTTGGAAACAGACCTAGTGGATGATCTATATATGGCACTAGAAACAGTGCCTAGTACAAAATCACACCTAATAAATGATGGTGGAATAAATGTTGAATGAGCATACACAAGGATGAGGGAAATGAAGGAACAAGGGTGATTCCTAGATGCTGATGGCACCTCTTAGATGACTGAAGATGCCACGCACAGCGAGAACAGTCAAGATCAGGTTCACCATGAAAATTCATGAGCTGAGTTTACTTGACATGACTGTAAGTTCTATTTAAGAGAAAGGTCAAGCAATAAGTACAGTAGATAACTTTGAGCTACAGAAAGATCTTTTACTACAGAGGCAAACCCGTGAGTCACATATTGACAGGAAGTGATTGAAGTCTGAAATAGAAACGCTACTAACTAGGAAAAGACTGGAGAGTGAGAAGATGAGCAGATGCAAGACCATGCTTACAGGAATCCAAAGAAAAGTGTGGAAAGGAATTTGAAGAGGAGAAATACAAACTGAGAAGTAGAGGTGCAAATCACAAAGATGTGTCATGAATTGACAGTTAAAAGAGACTATTTTAAGAAGGCAATGACAAACAGCATTGACTGCAAAGGAACAATCATGAGTGATCAAAAAACATAATTTGGGTTTAGCAACATAAAATCTTCACTGGAGATTTCTGTTCTATAAAGAGCTATTTCAAAGCAGTAATGGGGATTAGACACCAGATTAAGTTTGGTAGTTGCCATGAATGGTAAGAAAATGAATGCATTGACTATAGGCACATGGGTAAGAAACGATGGCAGCAGGACAGGAGGGAGGGGTCAAATAACTAGACCCAAGGGAAATTTAGCTGATAAGGAAAAGGTGACTACACAAGAGAGAATCAAATATGAAAGCTTCCTGGAAAAAGTCAACTCGGACCAATATCAGTGTTAGAAATGCTCTCAGTGGGAGTTTTTAGTATATCTGTGATATCAAAATAAGGTAGTCTCAGAATGAACAAGGAAATACCTAGAAAATGGCCAAAAGCAAACTATTAAGGGGAAAATTTGCATCAGTATCTTATTCTTTGAAATTCCCTACAATTCTTCCACTAAGGAGAAAAACATACCTTCAGAGTACAGTCCAGTATGTTTTTCATATGAATAGAGAGAAAGTGAAACTACTAAAAATTGCATCTATCCAGTTGTAGGTGGAAATTCCAGCTGTAGATGGAAATTAAGTAATGTAGAGTTAGAACATACAGAACCTTTGGATAAATTTGTTTGATCCAAACTTCTCTGCACTACATGATTCATCCTGCCTCCCATTAAATATATTTTTAACAATATATTTATAATTGTGAAAGCAATTGAAATGCATTGGACAGTGGGGCACTGGAAAAGACAGCAGATAGTCTAGTTAAAAGTAGAAAAAGACATTATCACTTCCTGTCTTTTTTTTCTTTTTTACAGATGGATGAATGAATGGATGAATAAATCAATCCATGGACAGTTTCTACCCTTGTTTTAGAACTTGATATTGTCTTTATTTGCCATGAGTAAATGATAAAGAATATTGCACAGAAAGTAAACCAACCTCTTAAGGGAACCACCCACCAGCTCCAAGTGGAAACCAAGCATGTCAGAGTCTTTCCCATGGGCAGTCATTGATTTCTCAGGTGATATACAGACACATGGTTGAATGCTCTGATTGCTTTGGTGGCCTTCCCTGTACCAATCTGTTGATGGTAAAATTAGGGTTTCATTTTAGGAATAAGGAGAAATGTTCTAACCCTCTAGTAGGTGCCCCTTACAGTCTGGTTTAACAGAAAATCGTGGGGAGGCACCCCTTACAGTCTGGTTTAACAGAGAATCGTGGACCTGGAGACAAGACACGGTAACCCAATGGTATCTGCTGTTGTCACTGTCCTTTTTGTGTCTGTCTCCATCAAAAAAGAGGCAGAACACAAGCAGAATGTGGGCATGCTGAATCCCTCAGGCTAAACCAATGGATTTCCATTTACAACACAAAAACCAAGCTCTTGCTAAACTTTAAATTAATTTTAAATATTTTAATGTTGAGAGGGAAGTGAAATATGCCCAAGTCCCAGAAATTGAGTGCTAGCTGAATAAGGAAATGGACCTAAAATTATTGTCTCCTCCAATGAATCAGTTCAAAGGAAAGAAGCTGTAAACTAAAACTTCCTCGAACATGAAAAATGTAAGTGCTATATAATACAGCCCCAAACTTACTACTTTGGGTTCCTGCTCTTTGAACTAATTGCAAGAAAATCAAGGGCAGCAGGTCTAGGGGTAGATTCTGGAGTCATTTTGTAGTAATTTAAAGTAATTGGGATTCTTTTTTTTACAACAGTTGCTATAAAGAAGAATATATAGCCTTACTATTCCTTGTGACAGTACTTTGAATTACACCTCCAGAATAAGAAGTATGAGACAGGATTGTTAATTTACAGCAATACACCCATTCTGCCACCATGGACTGGCATCACAAATGAGCTGGGGGGGGTGGAGGAGGGGAACAGTTTCAGGGTAAAATAAGAAATAGCTGGGAGTCCAGCCAAGTGTCATCTCCACCCAAGTGCATAGCCATGTGCTCTTAACACTGCCCTCTGAAGCCTGTGAGAATCCTGCAGCCAAAAGACAACTCATGTGGAAAATAGAGTAGTGAGTAAAATGCCCTAAACCTGTAAGAATCTGAATTTGTAAAAGATCCACTAAGAAATTTTAAAAATTTAGAGTTCTATCAATAATTAGGCAGAGCGGGAGCCTGATGGCAAATGCTCTGCCTTCCAGGCAGAAACGTGCTGGAGGTAAATCTTGTCAGTCAGGATCTTCCTAGGACCCAAGGAACGTGATCTTGGGAAGGGCTCTTCAGAACAAAAGGGGATAAAGATATTTTCAGTATCTCCTCTTTCCTTCAGTGACCCTGCTGTGTAGGCCCCATAATGAGATGCTAGCTTCCAGTGGGATACTCTGAGCATCCAATTAGGTGTCCCTTCCTCCTCACAGCCCTGTTAATATGAATGAACACAAAGCTAATTATCTTTCTAGAAGGATGCTTTCCAGTAGCATTGACAGTCATCCCACATGTTTGACAACTATTGACATGAGACACAGCCCCTAGAGAAGAAAAGATGGACCTCAAAGCCTGCTTGGTTTCATCTAAAATCATGATGTTCCTTTCTCTCTAAATCAAGTGATAGATCAAGGCTGTTAGTCAAAGTTCCTGTTCGTCCTCCATAGACCCACATCACTAGTCTACCTGAGAGCTCCTTAAAAATGCAGAATCTGGAGCCCAAACTCAGACGCCGGAAATCAAAATCTGAAGCTGGGTGTGGTGGTGTGCACCTATAATCCTAGTGCTGGGAGGCAAGAGGACAGAGATCACTTGAGCTCATGGGTTTGAGAAATACGCCAGGCAACATAGTAAACCCTGGTTCTCGAAAAAGCAGCCAGGTGCGGTGGCAGACATCTATAATCCCAGCTACCTAAGAGAATGAGGCTGGGAATTGCTTGAGTCCATGGGATTGGGACTACACCAGGCAGTGTAGCGAGATATAGCCTCAAAAATGAATGAATGAATGAACGAACGAATGAACAAACAAATGAATGAAAAATCTATACTTCAACATGACACTGGGTGATCTGGATATATATTCAGGCTTGAGTAGCATTGATGGAAAGTCATCAAAATACCCATGGTCACACACAATGTTTACAGAAATGGTGTTACTGGTTAAGAAGAGAAACTTAAACAGGTTAAGAGGAAAACTTGTTTTGTCTTGTCACCACAACGGTGACTATGAAAGGCAAAGCTTTAGCAATATTCAAAGAGATAAACCAGAGTTGAACCAGCGAGGTGAGGGGCCCTCAGTGAGGCCCACCAGGATTTCCGACTCCTCTTTCTCTCAGAGTCCCCACCCCATAAACTTATTGTGACCAGGGGCCCTGCTTTGGCTAGTGACTGGGAAAAGACAAAGACACAGGCCACTCCCTGTGAAAGTGTTAAGCACCTTGTTCACCCATGCACTGCCCAACTGCTGATGGGAGCAACTGGAAAGTGGAGGTACTTGCAGAAATGAGGAAGAAAGAACCAGAATTGGACTGGGAAAATGGTATCATCTCTTTCTGTTTCCTCAAAAAAGAGTTAAACACAGAGTTTTAGTAATATGCATAGATATTCATTCATTCAATAGAATGAGTCTGAATCTAACTGCACAAACACTTGGAGGACATGGCTGCCCCAGAAAGATGGCCAAAGTCTCAGTGGATTTGATGTGAGCAAAAAATAAGCCTTTAAGGTGTTAGACTCTTGTTATTGCAGCTTAATCTTATTGCTTCTGATGGACACAAATGGCAAGATATGAAAGAAATGAGGCATAGGAAGAGCATTCTCTACCCACAGGGCAAAGGAGAGCTGAAGAGCACAGGGTCAGTCCAGCCTCATCTCAAAGACATCCATGTCACCATGTCACTGGGAAATGTCCCACAGATTTCAAATTGCATGCTGCACACCTGCATAATGTCACATAATATCCTGAGTTTTGATACATCCTATGGAAGTAGAACAATAGTTCTCTTTTAAAAGAGAATGAAGAATCACTAAAATACTTCTGAATCTCTCTTTCCTAAAAAAAAAAAAAAAAAAAAAAAAAAAAAAAAAAAAAAAGCACTCGAATGCATTGTTTTCAAGCATTCCAGGTTTTGCCTACCTATTTCTGTGATGCTTTAAAGGGTCAACATGTATTTTATGTATTTTGGGGGTTTTTTTTGTTTGTTTTATTGTTTGTTTGTTTGTAAAACCAGGATGTCACCAGAGATGAAACTTTCTTCTAGAACACAAATGTACCAGGGTCACATGAGCAGAACTACACCAATTTCACTGATTGCTCTGCATGCACCGCTCTCTGACTTTAGCAGAGACAAAAGTGAATCAACAGTTTCCCTGAGTCCTGCAAAGCACTCAGTGGCACTAACCATGGTTAAAGGCAATGGAATATCTCTGATGGTGTAACAGGGAAAATTGGGGGTTCATAGACTTTAATCTGGAGAATCTCTGATGTCAAATATAGGGACACCACTGAGTCACACATCTACTGACATTGTGTGGGAGAAAATTCTTAATTGATGAACAAAATGATGAATTTATATTCATGTCTAATTATGTGTAACTCTAGGATATAACACTCCAAAGAAGACACTTGCATAGTATTGAAAAAATCCCACCACATATCTGTTCTATACCATTTGATGGAGAAATGTTGCTTGTAAGTGAAATGATGATGTATAAGATACATAATAAGAAAATATAGTCAAAACATTCCATGACATAAACTTTAGAAACATCTTTGCAGACTCATCTCCAACAGCAAGAAAAATGAAGGAGAAAATAAACCATTGAGGCTATATAAAATTAAAAAGCTTCTGTATAGCAAAAGAGAGAGTGACCAAGACAAAAAGACAGCCTAGTGAGTGGGAGACAATATTTGCACACCATACCTCTGATAAGGGATTGATAGGAAATTGTTTATGGAACTCAACAAAAAGATAACAAAGTAATCAAAATGGGTGGCAGAAGAGGTAAACAAGCACTTCCCTAAAGAAAGCATGAGATGGCCAAGAGATGTACAGAAAAAATGCTCATCACTTATCATCAGGGAAGCAAATCAAAATCACAATGAGATACCACATCATCCTTCTGAAAATGGCCTACATCAAACAAACAAACAATTCATAAACAAGAGCTAGAAATGGAGATAAAATGTGAAGGAAAAGAAATACTCTTATACTGCTGGTGGGAAAGTAGAGTAGTTCAGCCCTATGGAAAGAGTTATGTGATTCCTCAAAATACTAAAAATGGATCACCATATCATGCAGCAATTACATTCCTAGGTATATATTTCTTTTTAATTTAATTGGCATGTATTGCAAATCTAATTTTCTAAACCTTCCCAAACTTATCCAAATTTCTTTGGTCTACCAAAGTGAATTAGATATACTTCAAATTTAAACTTAATCATGCTTCTCTTCGAAAATAAAATTTTATGGCTCTTTGGAAACTTTTGCTTTTCCTCTCATAGAAATTTACAGAATAACTAATGTTGGCGGGCAGTGGTGGAGGATATTGATCTTTAAAAATCATAAAGGAGAAATAGATGAAAGATTTCAAAATAGTTTAAGACTAGGAGTAGAAAAATTTTGATCTCAAAAATGTACAGTCAGGGAATTATAAGATATTGCTTTATGTTCTTCCAGCTTTATGTTCTAAAAAGAAGAGAACTGGAAAAGGATTTCAACACAAAAATCACTAATAATAGAAAATTAAATTAATAAAAGTAAATTAGTAGTTGGAATTATTAATAACCAACTAAGGTAATGTCTTTAATCAGGCGAAATCTATCTTCAGTGACCATTAAGATAATTAACTCATTTTAATATAGATATAGTATTCAAGAAAGGAATTTCCTCATTCACCAAGAATGTAAATTTTCTAACCATCTAAAGATTATCAACATGGAAGTATAAACTGGTACAACCACTTCAGACACACCTCAGTAACATTTACCAAGGCTGAACACATGGGTACGTTATTGCTAATTAATTATACATCTATGCATATATACAACAGAAAATAATACACTTATTCATCAAAACACAAGTGCTAAAATAGTCGGAGTACCACTTTCAGAACTGCCCTAACCTGAAAAATCACCAAGTTGATATAATCAGTAAACTAGACAAATCATGAAATATCCTCACAACTGCAAGAGCAGAACTCTCTGAGTATAAATCATTAATCTCAGAGATTCCTATAAACAATGCTGTCAAACTGGTAGAAGCCTCCCTGAATTCAGACCCATGATTACAGAGCAATAATCTTAGTGTTTCATGCTGTTCCCAAGGACTCAGTACCATTGAAGAACTTTTCCTAATCCATTAGGATGGAGGGAAAATTATGGAACTGCTGGAATCAATTCTCAGAGCACAACATGGGTGCCCATGTTAAGCCTAACATATAATGCCGATTGAAATGAATACCACTGGAGATAGCCTAAGGGTTAATGTGTCACTTCCAGAAAATCTCTGGTACTTAAAACTCTGTAAACTATGAACACCAATACATGAAATCTGGGGCAACTCTAGGGAGGTTTAGGAACATTTGTTTCCAAAAGATCAAGCACAAAAGACACAGAAGCAATGGGGGATGGGATTTGACCAGGAAAGGGGACAAACTGAAACATATGGGATGGCAGTTATTCATATTACTTGCTAGAAAGAGTGACTCTAACCCATAGATACAGATTGTACATTCTGGAGGCTTGCAGACACACAAGCTGCATTGTCTCTAGTCCTGGGTTTTGTGTGGCACCCTAAAATCTTGCCAAATATAGCCTGTTCTTTACCTTGCCTAAAGTTCCACAATACCACCTATTTTCATAAATATATGTGTATGCAATACATCTATGTATACACTTAATAATAGACATAGTCTAAGAACATACATGTATATGCAATACATATATGTATACACTTAATAATAGACATAGTCTAAGAGCATGCATCTGATATCAGTCCTTATGTTTATCATACAGGCCACTATAACTATGCCAACCTTCTGAGGGACTCATTTAACTCATTCACTAAAAAATCTAGAAAATTTTCAGATTTTCTCAACCATTTGCATAGATAATTTGTGTAGGGTTTGTGCAGAACACAGACAAATATTTTGTTTGACTTTTTCTTATTAGCATAGACATAATTTTTTTGGTCAAATTGAACATAACTTTAATATTTGGATAATTATTGAAGAAATATACTTTAATCGTAAATCACAAAGAAATACACTTTAATCTTTATGAATAAAGGAGGTGTAAAATGTCATTTTTATAAAAGTCATTCTAATTGAAGAGGAAAAATAAAAAAGTCATTCACTAAAATTTTTCAAAGACATAAAAATCCAGGCATAATTTGGCATTTTAGAATAGTGGTGATGAACAGATAAGCCCTCTGGTAGAGCAGGGGAGGATGGAGAATTCATTACACATATAGTCAGAGAAATCTGATGACTTGGTTGTTCAGAAATGTGAAAGCAAGAAGACAATAAAGAAATGCCTCAAAGTTCTGAAGGATAATTATTTCCAAGTAGAATTCTATACCCAGCTAAACTACAAATCAAGCATAGAGAGAGGATAAAGATATTTTTGGATTTAAAATGTCTTTTTAAAATGTATATTCATCCTACACTTTCTCAAAAATCTGTTAGGGAATGCATATGAGTAAAACAAGAAAGAGTAAAGAAGCAAACAAAAAAGGACATCAAGATCAGGAAATAGGGGACATAATCAATGAGAGACTAAGAGGCAAAAGGAACCTTCAAATAAGTGAAAAGAGGGGCCAGGGTGTCCCAGGGACATATGGCAACCAGTCAGACTGGAGTAGTCTCTCAAGAGACATGCTTCAAGGGTTCTAATCACATGGTTTTATTTACCTGATCAATGATGTTGGAAAAAGTCCAGTATAAATTATCTATGTGTTATATTTGTGCTGACAGAGCTCCTACTCTCTTATAACTGTTCTGAACTCTAGAGCAGGCATGTTCACTCATTTCTTCCCCATGTATCTGTATTCAGAGGTTTGCAAAGCAGAAGAAGAGAGAGACCATGTCTTCATCACATTTCTACTGGATATTCAATACTAGTACCACCAGATACCTGATCAGTGTATGAGCCCCCACTTTTCCAGATCAAAAATCTGTAGACTTACTTTTCCAAGAAGGGACATAAAGCAACTATAAAGATGTCTGAAGTCAATGAGTCAGAAACTTCATTTTATCTTCTGGAGAATTTATGTACAGGTACATCAATTTGTATGTGTGACAAATTTTTCCAGGCCCAGAATTATACTGTTTAGATAAATACATAAAATATAATTTATCTTTGAAAGCAACAGAATGATGGGCTAAGACAGAGGGTGGTTACCTGGGAAAGAGGAAGGACAAAAGCAGATGCATTTGAAGAAGGGTAGAAGAAGGGACACCTAAAGGTGTCCTGGAGGCCTGGGTGGGAGAAGAATCTTTCTCTAATTATACGTGTGCAGGTGCATTATATTTTCAAGTTTAAATGTTAACCATAAAGACTGAAAACAAGTAAACATAATGTATATTCCAATCACACATATGTAATCCCTTTCATCAAAATGGTTTCTTTGTAGATTTGTTTGTGCTTATGTACCATTTTTGATGGTTTTGGTTTTTTAGTTTCTCATTTAACAACATATGGTAGACATCTTCCCCAGTCAAAATCTCTCAGTGCACTACATGAATGTGTCATAATTTATTCAAGTTTTCTCAGTAAGCAAGTTTCCATCTTGAAGTTTTTCTTCTTTGGAAATAGAAACAAGTACTATTGCCCTTTTCCATCTACTCAGAAATGCAGTGAAAACCAAAAATCTAAGATGAGAAACCACTGGAAGGCAAGCACTCTAAGGATGGCTCTGTTCCCTTCACCTAGTGTGATACCCTTACTACTAGTGCTCTTTTGATTGCAATTTTATGCCCATAATTTTCAGTATTTCACTTTTTTTGCTTAAAAATTTTGAGGTAACAGAATGCCAATAATAAACACAATCTTGAAATTTCTTGGAAGAAAATGAAAATGTGTTATATCTATTTGTACTGAAATTTTTTGACATACAAAAAGTATAAATTAAATATATATAGATTTATACAAAAGGTATAAATTAAGAAGTTGAAGCTCTCTGTTAACATCATTATTATTATATGCTCCCATTCCTACCCCACTCCCAAGGAAACTAGTGATAAGAGTTTGGTATATATCCTTCCAAAGCTTCTCTGTGAATTTTTCTCCTTTAAAGAAGAGAAACTACTTGCTGTACAGATTGTTCTACATAACCTCTCTGGAGGCTTCTTAGCATCAGAGATAATAAGAAACCTCATGTCAGCTGACACGGCTGCAGAAACAAAGGGATTGTATAATAGCCTTGTTCTTAGGAGCACTGTGATTCTTTTCACTTTCCTTTACATATCCATCTACCCAAATCACTATGCAACTGTGCAGTTTTCTCTTAACAGATCCACAGGGCCCAATTCTTCTCACAGAGACCATTTGAATGCACTCAGGAAATCTTTCACCGGAAACCCCCTTAAAGCAACCCAGACTCCAGAATCCTGGGAACCAGGTTTCTTCCCAGCCTGTACAGAAGAGGTGGCGACTACCACTGACTCCCAGGCATAGGCTGGCTCCAAATCAAACAGTCTCTTCAGAAACCCAGATACCTTTAACTGACCATCAGGGACTCTACAAAGCACAGCATTCACAGAAAGACATCAATCTACATTTTTTGCCAAAGTAACACAATGTCCTCCTTGAGAGCTTGTTAAGCTGGGACTGAGAAAACACTTGAAGCCCAGAATCATGTCCATAACCCCAGTTTAAACCTCTTCCCACCCCATGCCCTCTCTTGTTTCCAACACCCTCCTCCTCCCCCTGTCTTCCTGCTGATCAATCAAAGGGGTTAATGGCTTACAAGAATTGAAAAGCAAAAAAACAGGCCTCATAATCTCACTATATGACAAGAGAATTAAGTTGGGTTGAAGATTCCCTAACAACAGTCAAGATCACTCAGGCAGTGATCAAAAATAAATTCATGCACATTTCTTTGCTTTTAGGTCAAGTAGGAAGAAAATACGACTGTAAGCGATGTGGGTGAGGTCAGACTCTTTAAGGTTACTTCCTAAATTCTAATTCATTCAATGTTTGAAAACTTTGCATAGAGTGCAGAATTATCACAAAACTGTACTCTGGCATTTGGTGAGCAAAAGTCTTGAGGTTTTTAACCTAGAACATAAAAATTTATATATACATTTTTCTGAAACTAAATGCTGTTAGCTATTTTTAAGTGAGTCAACATTTACAGAATAAAAACTGAAAATACAGGGTATATTATTCACTTCTTTCTGTGCCAATTTATTCTCTATTACTATCATAATCAGATTGTATTTTCCAGGTATTGCATCATGATTTCTATGAATAGATTATTAACTATTTCTATTGTTAACATAGATTTATTGAATGTCACCATAGTAATATCCTCTGGGCTCATGTGAAATATGAAGTTATTAACAAGTCATCAAATGAGAGAAGAGTTTAAAGTTCTCTCTTGGCTGTAGAAGTTTCTCTATTTCAGGGTGTTATTTCCATTATTAGAATACAGGTTTGCTATCATGCAATAAAAACAAATACCCTATTGTTTATTGGTGGTTAGGTATTCTTAACTTTGTTGTCAAGTTGGAAGAAGTTAGTTTCCATTTAATTTATCCAATCAATAGTAAATAATAAATAGTTAAACATAAGATACTTCTCAGAAGCATTATTTTTCAGATCTATTTGAACCATTTTCTAATCTTTTAAAGGAGAGGTAAAGAGTTTCTCTGTTCTAAACCTGGAACTCTTGAAGATCAGGGATCATTACTTCAATCACAACCACTATCTAGCAATGTTCTTGATATATAATTAATCACTAACAATGTCTGGCAAATTTCTGATAAAAGAATTAAATGAATGAATGGATGAACATTAAAGATGACTCTAGAATTAACAATATAAACTCTACATTTCAAGTAAGAAATTTTGAGGTCCTTACCAAATATACACTGCAAATAGATAGTTACGGCTAAAAGGACATCTCTTCTTTATTTGCAGTATTTTGCACTATTCTCTTACTTAATTAGGAGGAATTGCTCCGGTACTCAACCAAGTATACTGATGACATTATAAGATTTCCACTTTCTGGGATATGCAGATATCTTAACTTGTGGGTCAGTAACTTGTATATATGAGCACATAATCCATTTTCAGACCTCACTTAATAAAAAGACATGCTCACACTCTGCTGTTTGTGTTTTGCAGCTCTCTCTTCATCACCCGTTTCAGGGCCGATACAAAGCATGATCAGAAAGCATTGGTGCCCTACTTGATATGAAAAATGAATAATGTTAAGCTTGTTCAACTCTTTCTAGCATTTTATAAGTGCCTATAGAGAACACTTGAAATAAAATAAATCCATTTATCCATGATCAGAAAAAGAACAAATTTATTGTATAACTGTTTAATCATTGACTTGATTTCTGAAAACAGTAAAGCCTAATCTCACCAGATGACAAGAGAGTTAAGCTGGGTTGAAGATTCCCTAACAATAGTCCGACCTAATTTAAACCTAAGCTATTCCACAGGTGATGTAAACGCTTGATGTGCATACTGCTGCAGTAGGGGCTGCTTGCTAATGCAGAAAGATGTCTCACATGTCAAATGAAACAATAAAAAGTCAAGCTGACTAGTAATCATGACTAGACACTTGTTGTTGAATACATGCAACAAAACAGAAGCAGCGATCGTGAGCGCAACACACTGATGAAGAAGCAGCAGAAAGTTGTGGAATAGGTTGTGATTGGTAAGGTTGCTGATGGGCACCGAGATCCTGGCCATGGCATAGTGATGGGAAGATTTTTTTTTTCATTAAGGTCAGGTTTTATTATTTGAGTTTGAATGACATATTTCATTCCCCCCATCTTACTGTTAATTTCTGTAAAAGGTAGTAGCTTTCTTTTTTTACTAGTTAATTAATTAATTTTACATCATTATCTACCCTGGGGTTTTCCCACCACCTTACCACTGGTGTTCTATCATCTTAATCTTCTGTGCCCTCCCCATCACTCTGATTTCTCCCCTCCCCCACTCATGCTCTATACTTCGAATTGTGGAAGATTAGCTTTAAATTTTTCTTGTTCAGTGTTTGTTTTCCTTCTCTCCCTCATCTTATTGAGACTATCCCATATTTCTCTTTTTCTTTCTAGCTTATTCCTACTAGATTGACTCCTTCTAGTTCCATCCATATTGCCATGAATGACATAGTTGGTCTTTTTTGATTGATGTACAACATTCCATCCTGTACATATACCACAGCTTTCTGTCCCAGTCATCAATTTGGGGGCATTTGGGTTGTTTCCATATCCTGACTATTGTAAATGGTGCTGCAATAAACATTGGGTACATGTGACTTTTTGGAATAGGGTTTTTGTGACTTTTGGGTAGATTCCTAGAAATGGAACTGCTGAATCAAATGGTTGATTCATTTTCAGTAGTTTCACGGTCCTTGTATACAGCATCCATCACACAGCAGGGCCAGGGGTAAGAGTGAAAATAGATCATTTAGACTTCAGGCTTTTGCATTAGAGGGGATATGTCTGCTGATCCAATATATCTTCATCCTCAGATTTTGTCATCAAACCATATACTTGAGACCTTTTCATGGTTCCAATCTTATCAGCAAAGCATTTCACTGATCAAGTCCCTTATCAATGTTGGTAGGTATGCATCCTTCTCTAGTCCCCCCACAAAGTCTTCCTGGTTACACTTTTTGATTCTTGTTCATTGTCTTGGGGTGATCCAGTTTGCTTAACTCAAAAAAGGGGGGCTGGGTGCCCCCCACAAAAAAATAAAGAAGCCTGCAGTTGATTCATTACATTCTTTGGGTTTGGTATCTGATTGATTGTTTTCCTCTGAGTTATTACACTGCACATAGAGATGCCCAGCAGACCCACCACTCATTTACTATATAAATTTTGCATTATAACTGAAATTCTCTAAATATATTGAAAAATCAGTAAGGATGACAGTCATATGGACCTGATCATGGGACAATTCTTCATAATCAGTGTGATGATGACCTAGAGTGCTAAGAAAACTGACAGCAACACTAAAACTGCAAACTGGCTTTCAAAATGCCTGTGACGCCTATCTTTTTTAATCTCTCTGTAGTTTACTTTATTTGTAATGCCTTTTATGGAGATAGTTATTTTATTCTTTCTACTGTAATTCTTAAACAATCCTACTTTTTTAAAGGAGTGCTTTTTCTAATTCAGACACACACACATACCATCACTACTCACAACAGCTGAGAGATGAAGACAACTGAAATGCCCATGGACAAATGTGTGGCTAGAGATGTATTAGACACACACAACTGTACCACTGCTCCACTAGTGAGAAAAATAAAAAGATGTACATTTTCCAATTACATGGATGCATGTAGAGGGTATTATACTGAGTGAAAAAAGTGAGCTGGAGAAAGACAAAGACTAATGATTCACACTGTATGGTGAAGTATATAGAGAAAACAAACAAATGAAATAGGACAAAACATACTTTTAGACTGTAAGATCAATTAGTGGTTTCCAAAATGTTGGGGGGAATGGAGTGAGTATAGTGTGTAGAAGGGGTCAATTTTGTGGCAAAGAAGGGAAACTAGGCTTTTTTTAGTAGTAAACTCACACAGTCTACATAAATGTTGATTTATATACTGTATGCCTGAAATCTACATGCTAGCCACCAATGGTATTTCAATATAATTTTTTAAGAGAAAAAGGGGTTCTATTTCATTATGTCTAGAGAGCATAAAGAAGAACCTACATTTTACCATTTGGTGAAATGCAGAGCAAAATGGAACTTTATTCTCAAATAGCATGTAGGCTGGTGATATTCTTGGTCAAGAAATAAAAACACACCTCATCAGCAGTATTAGTCAGCAAGTTAAAGGAGGTCAGGCTGGACAATGGTCACTATGTTTAGCATCACTATGTTTAGCACCAGAAGAGGACAACGCTGCTGGGAGATAGATGGTTTGGCTATCGTTTCCCTTCTCTATGAAGGAAATTCATGATGATTTTTTTTAGTATTCTGTTTATAAGATGTGCAATATGGAACAAAAAAGAGCTAGATAGTAACTCTTTCCAAGAGGTTACCTGAGCTAAAACCCAGCCTACAAAGGGAAGCCGAGACTAGGAATCACATGAGTCCACAGGTTTGAGACCTGCCCGGGGCAACTTAGCGAAACCTAAGTCTCAAAAAATAGCTGTGGCACATGCCAGTATTCCCAGCTACCTAAGAGGCTGAGGCTGGTGATCCCTTGAGTCTGTGGTACACAGGGCAACATGAGTGTGTGGTTCCCTGGGTAAAATAGTGAGATCTAATCTCAAAAAAAAAAAAGAAAAGAAAAGAAAAAAACTTGAATTTCCTAAGTACCATAGAGCAGTTAATGAAGCAAGGGGATCTTTACATGAGCTCTTTACGGGCAAAAGAGAAACAATTTAGAACTTCATACAGTTAAAAAAGGTGACTGAAGCCGGGCACAGTGGCTCATGCCTGTAAGCTTCAGCCTATGAAGCGGCGGGGCTAGGGATTGCGGTTCGGGTCCCGCCTGGGGCCCGTAGCGAGACCTAATTCCAAAAAATAGCTGAGCGTGGTGGCGCGTGCCTGTAATCCCAGCTACCTGGGAAGCTGAGGCTGGGGATTGCTTGAGTCTGTGGTACCCCGGGCAACGAGAGCCTGAGGTTCCAGGGACAAGAATAGCGAGACCTAGTCTCAAAAAAAAAAAAAAAAAAGGTGACTGAGAGAACTGCACAAGAACCAAAGAAAGAAGGAATAGAAAAGAATGTCAAAAAAATTAAAAAGTAAAGGGGGGGGAGAAGATGAAAGGAAGTGATTCTAGAATGAAAACAGTAAATTATATGATGGGGAAAATAAATAAAAGGTAGAAGTCCAGGTTTCCTATCATTTTTTCCCACCAAGCTTAACATCTCTTAAGCTAAAAGGTTTGCTATTGCATATATTTTCTAAGAAATGAGGGACCACTGTATGAAACAAAACCCTTTTTTGCTTTAACCTGCATTCCTACTTTTTTTTAATAGCAAAACTGTAAAAACTGCAATGCTTAGAAACAAATAATAAACTATTTAAAGTAATATGAGAAAATACATAAAATGTTTGTACACATAAATAACATAGCACACAAATGTCGCGTGACCAAAAAAAGTCACACAAAAACATGATCACAACTCTCACCCTTCACACATCTAGTATTTTCAAGAATATATAACTAAATATCTTACAAATACAAATAAAGGTACAGGGACAATTATTTTATGAATCATTATTTGAGAAGCATTTTACCAATCAACATAAAATAAATAATAATTCAAAAATTACATTGAAATGTTCTGAACTAGAATATATTCCAACAAGTTGGCAATAGTCTGCCTTTGCAATCTGCTTTTCATCTCTCTAAAAAATAAATTGCTCCTGCATAAACAATATTTCAGTTACTGACAGGGTTGGCAGCTCATCTGAAGACAGCAAAGATATTAGCAGCCATGACTGATAGCAAAATTGGAGGTTTGCAGAGACAGAAAAATATATAAATTCAAATTTAAGGAATAGTTGCTGCATTTCTGGTTCCTTTAAAATATGTGTGATGACATATTGAGGTCACCACTGATTTAAAAGACATTTCTACAAGAAAACCTTCAACCTCTTCTGAAATCTTCAGAGAAACCACTTGGAAATGCACTGGACACACCCGCCTGCTGTGGGCAAACAGAGCCCCTATGGCTACATCCCTCTGAACTGAGAATGCCTGGTGAATAACTGGCTAATTAGCAAAGGTAGCAGCAGAAACAGTTCCTAGTGGCTCTAAAACCAGTAAGAAACCTCAACTCCACAAGAGCAAAGCCAGAAGAGCAGGTTGGCAATACTCTGATGGAAAATGCTCGGTGTAATTGTAAGGTTTTGTTGCCAATTTCCTCTAAATTATATTTACTGGAGCAGTCGAATGAATATCATCTTGGGGTTAATTCCATTAAAAAAAAGCTACTTTAAAAATACCAAAAAAAATTCATTTCCTGGGCAACTTTCTCAAAATATTTTTTTCAACATTTTTACTATGTGCCTCACTCCTAAAAAAAAGGCATAGTCTACTTTATTAAACAGAAGAGCTAAAATACAGCAGCAATACATTTCCCTCATCTCCCAAAAGAAAGAGCACTTTTCCACAAGTTTGTAGAAATTTTAGTTATCTGCCATCTGACTTAAAAGGAAATGTTCAAATTCAGTCAGTGTAGCAGAAAGTATTTGATTCTACCCGTTCCACCCTCCTTCATCTTACTAACAACCCCTTAGTTGAAATGGGACTATGCCAGCCATTATCTTCCCCTGTAGGGAAATGTGTTCTCGTCTCTACAGTCTTTTAGATATAATAAGATTGATGAATACAGCCCTCATATCATGATCTTGAAGAGGCATGCCTTCCTCTTTACCCCTCTCCAATTTTTATTTCAATGAACTTTCATTATTTTTTTTTTTTAAGCAAGGAAAAAAAAAAACCTTGTTGGTTTACAACAAGGCATAGGTTCACACCTCTTCCCATGTATGTTGGAACACCACTCCCAGCAACAAAGCACCCATAATATAGTTCTTCACTCCAGTCCCTCAAAAAGAGCAGCCAACTTAGAGTGACCCAGGCTCACCCAGGACACCCTCTTTTCCCCTGCCACCGCAGGGTCTTGTGTCCATGCTAATCCCAAACCATTAGGTGGCAACTGCACTCAGAGTGAACAATTGCAAAACAGGAGCCACAGCTGTTGGACTTTGTGAAAGCAGCTCAAGTGACAGACAATTTAAGTCTTGTTAAATTTCAGAGTAAGGCACAAATTACTCCTTTTAAGGTATCTCCATCTAGTGAGATGATGGACATTTTGATAACTGATTTTGATAACTGATAAAAAAAATCAAAGTAGATTTTTTTAAAAATGCTTGGAAACCTAAAAAAGAAAGTCTGTAGTATTTTTCTGGAAAAAAAAAAACCCAAGTAGGCTTCTTGGATGAGGCGGCATTTAATATGGCTCATGCAAAATAAATATCAACTGTCTCTCTCAAA
This sequence comes from Uropsilus gracilis, assembly GCA_004024945.1. Lineage (NCBI taxonomy): Eukaryota > Metazoa > Chordata > Mammalia > Eulipotyphla > Talpidae > Uropsilus > Uropsilus gracilis. The sequence continues at coordinate 55,693 of PVHY01005839.1, read as the reverse complement.
AGACAACAAATATATCCCAGGAAAAGACATTAGCACTAGCAAAGACATAAAGGTAAAAAAGTATATGAAATATTAGAATTGGATGGGTAGAATGTGGGAAAAGCTGAAACAGTATTATAACCAGGATTCAATTTTGGAGAATTCTGAAAGCTATTCTAAGCTCAGAGTTTATTCCTCAGGAAATGTGAAGTCATTGATTAGATGTGGTTAATGAGGGGAAAGAATTAATGATGCATGATTTCTAAAGCACTGCTGGTCCATAGCCCTTCTTCTGTTTTCTCTTAGTCCTTTCTGATCCACACCCTCATCTTTCTCTCAGCTAGATAATTTGTGGGTTCTAAATGCAAAAAACAGGACTTTTGGGAAACTCAACTCTTAGGGATAAAAAAAACACATTTGGAAGAAATGAGAAAGAGAAAAAAATCAGGTGACAATCTTCCCAGGCTTCAATATGCAAATATACTCGAGTCTCCTAGAACTGGGTAAAGAGAAAGTTACAGTGTTCATCAGAAGCAAAGCACTGGTTGGTCACTGAGAAATGGGCACTATACTGTCCCCAAAGTCCCTGAAAGTGAGCCTGGAGATGGATAGACACTTTCTTTTCCCTATATGAAAGAATGCACAAAATTCACATGAGAAACAGTAGGATATCATCATGGAACCAAGGCCTCAGTCATGTGAGTTTGTCATGACTTGGCAAGGATGGGTTGGTGAGAGCCAGGAGTGCCAGGCTTCACAAGGCTGTCAATCACCCTGACCCGCAGTAAACAAGAAAACTGACAATTTTAAGGAGGAGCAAAGAGAAGAGGTGGATGGACAAGGTCCTTTCAAAACAAACAAAAACTTGGGCTTTGAGTGATAGCTAAGTGGCCCTTGTGGCTGAGGACCAGAAGAAGAAGGTGTCACTGCTATGGATCCAGAACCACTAGATACCATCACCAAGACTGGTATGTGGTGACATCTAGGTCATAGGGTCAACTCAGCACAAAAGAGGAAAGGACCATTTATTTATTTGTTTGTTTGTTTGTTTGTTTAAGCTATCTAGACCTCTCTATTTTTTTTTAATTATTTTATTTTCACATAACTTGAGCCATCTTTTATAGCTGTTGTTCCCCTAGGTACAGCCCTGCCATCAATAATGCCCCCTATACCACCACCCTATTCCCTCTCTCCCCCTTCACCTCAACAGTTGGTCACTCCAACTCTTCCCTCATTGCAAGTCGTGGATCAATGCTTGGTCCACTGTTCTCATCTCTCTTGTTTTTTGAGACAATGTCCTTGTCTTGGGTGATGATCTGCGCTCCTGGATCACAGCAGACCAGGATGTTCAGATCTCCAGGAGTAACTGAGGCAGATAACCAGGCTGAGTACCTCAGGAACCTCTTGTAGATCAGATGTGTGGTGTGGTTTGCCAGACTCCTGAGTTCTGGTGCTTCCTGTGTTTTCAGAGACTGCCTTTTTCACCAAGTCAGTGTGGTCACAGGGTTCTGTGCCTCCTCATTCATGCTGTCTCACCTATTCCAATGACTTTCACATGTTGCTGTTTCTGAGCCTTATAGTTCTAGCTTCTGGCACTGGAACCTAATTCCCAGCCATTGGCAGTGGAGAAGTTCTTTGGTGGGGACAGACTTCAGCAGGCAGGTAGCTACTTTCGTAGTTTCCAGTTCTATCATGAGACCTCTGTCACCTCTCTGAGGCCCTCCTCCCCCACTGGAAAAGAGGGAGCCTCATTAATGTTGTATACATCCTTGAACCAGGGGGATGGTTCCCCAGGCCCCAGAGACACTATAGGTGGAGCCCTGTAGCAGGTCATCACAATAACTGGTCTCACTGTTGTCTCTCATGTTTCGCACCATGCTATTTGGGGAGGACCCCTAATTTAAACAGTGTTCTGTAATTCCCAAAACATAGTTGCTCAAAATAGAAATTAATTACATTTGTACAATGTGCCATTAAATAAAATATAATTATATAATAATTGTGCTATAATATCACTTAGAGTTTAATAATGTCTCTGACGTCATTAACCTAGGAGGACTAAAAAAATGCTAATACGAACTATGACAGGTAACATAGGTAGCAAAAACTACCAGCCTAACTGTTTTCTAAAATTCTACCTCATTTAATTAGTTATGAGACTCATTTTCTTAAGAAATTACTCTGCTTAGTTTCACTTCTTCAATGAAAGGATATTGATTAGATTTTCCTTATGGAAATTTTCTCTAATTTGAGTTGAATGGGGAAAAAAATGAATCAAATGATTTAATAAATTATATCTCAGAATTGAATTACAAGTTATAGTGAACACTAAAATTAAGTTAAACCAAGAACAAATGAAAGACAAAATAAGATAAAAATTTTAAATTATCTCTGCAAGCTGTCTCTTTTAATGAAATGTTTTCTGTTGAGCTTAATTACCAACATCGCAACATTATCTTTTATAACCTCAATATAATATATTAAAACACTTAATAATTAAAACTTAGGAAGTAGCATGGAATCTAATCCTCATTTACAATACGCTCTTACTGGAAAATACATTCCATGCACCAAAACAGTTTATCAAGCAATCTTGAGAAAATGAAAAGGAAAATGGAATTGAGGTGGAAGAGGGGGTGGAAGAACTGACCGGATGAAGGAGGAAGAGAGAAAAGAGTAGGAACAAAACATTGTGTGTGTTGGGAGGGGTTAGGACTGGGCTTCCTAGCCTCTGAATGTGTCTTTAGAAATAAAGCAAATGAATCTGAAAGCTTTGTCCAAATCCCAACACCCCGATACCCTATGCGTCCCCCCATCAGCAAGCATACCCCATTTAGCAATGCCCTGCACACCCTGAAGAAGTGGTTAAGGAGCCAGGCTAGAGGAGAATGAGAGAGAATCCTTACACAGCAGCATCACAACAGTCCTGTCCTTCAGGGCTTGGGGGTGGAATGGTGGGAGTGGAAGCAAAGACTTCAACCAGATCAATAAGGAGACAGCGCTCTCCTGAGGGACCAGCCAGGGGGCTGCAACCTTCAGGGGCAGGAACCTTATTACTGCCTCGTTTTCAGTAACCTAGGAAACCGCACAGCCCTCCCCACCCAACCAATCAATATCCGGTGATTGTGAGACCAGTTTTTATCACAGAGAATAGTAATGTTTTAAAGCCTGAGTATTTAAAAAGAACCAAAATGAAAAGTAAAATTCATTAATTTTAAGTGCTTTACTTTTGCTGGCCCTCCATAAAAACTAGTGTGCAATTAAATGGATTGTTCTCTCTTTTTAGAAGACGAAAAAATTTATTAAGTACCTACTCTCAATAATTAGAAAGGAAGCAAGTTTATTTCAGTATTAAAATCTGGTGTATAGTTATACTTTAAAATTGTAAACCTTTTCTCCTTTCAGAGACTCTATGACTTATCTTTTTAGTTTATGAATATTATTAAACCACACTGTTGATGGTGAGGGACTTAGCACTATAAGCAGTACAAGAACGTGAGTTTGAAATAGGTCATGCTCCAATCACAGGAACATTAATATCTCAGACTCTTGGGTTTCCATCCTGAAGCATCCATTTCCGTTGAGAGTCAAGAACTGTAGTGATGTGTCAAAACAGAAATCAGTGTCAAGAATCTCTGTCCCCATAAATGCTACCAACTTCCATCCCACCTGTTCTATCACAACTCTACATCTGCACAGCCTGCCCTTCCCATCACAACTATGCAACACTTGACAGGCCATGGCTGCTGAAAAGTGAGGATTCAAGGGCCTTTTTCACAACTGCCCCCAGCACCTTCCCCTCCCCTAGCTGCTGTTGTTATATCTGGCTTCTAAATCCTATGTTAGTTCCTCCACTTGCATACGAGTAACCCAGCCTGCTACTCTCTCCAACTCATTTATGCCAGGTAAAGGATTTGGGCAAAAAAAAAAAAAATTGCCTCAAATAGGCTTAAACAATTAGGAAATATATAGACTCGCTAAATTTGGAGACAGGGGGCCCTCAAAGGCCTTTGGTTTAGCCAGGCTCATTTTCTCTCCCTTGTCTGCCACATACAAAGTCTGTTTCATCCCAAGGCCATTTCACCTGAGTCCTAAGAAGGCTTTCAGAAGCAACTGGGACAGCAGTCATCTGTGGAAGCAGCAAAGAGACAGAGACTCTATTCTTAGACATGAAATGAAAGAACTTCAGGTGAATATAATTAGGGCAAGTTAGGTCATGCAGACACCCTCTCCTAATGCCAGTCACCTGGGGACATGTACTGACAGCTTCAGGCTAGATTACTGAAAAATATCACCATAGAGTGAAGTTATGATCAGATAAAGAAATAGCCACTGTTGGGGTGAGAGACTGGGGGGGAGGAGCAGGGGAGAGAAGGGTTTCCTTTTCCTCGAGCGATGAGGGCTCACTGGGAAAGGGCAGACATCTGAGTACCTGTAGGCTCATTAGACTAGAATGTAAGGTGGACACGTGCTGTGCTCCACTATGCCAACCACTCCTTGGAGTCATTCATGCTCAGCATTCAAGCAATTAGCCTGGCTCAGCCTCCAAACCTTCTCCACACAGAATAATAGGAATAATACTGTGAAGAAATTAAACTGATAAATGTCTCATTTCATGTAACTCATTTTGCCCTGCACTCCACAGCTGGTCAAAGGTGTGCCTCAAGCACACTGAACCCAGCCCAGAAATTAGGAATCATCACCGTTTTGTGTGTCCACTTATATCGCTATCAAAACAGAGCCAGCATTTCCTAAGAAGGGAAAGCATCCCTTTAATTCCCCTTCACTCATCAAAAGCAAAGAGTTCTGAGCATAAAGCTTCACTGGAAACCATAATATAGAGAGGCAGGTGGTAGGAAAGGAGGGAAAATATCTTTTTGAGTGAAAAGAAAGTCCTTTTAGCACAGAAACAAAGAGAGGAGAGGAAGGCCAACTGGTTTGCCTGGTACTCCACATCCACCCCACATTGCAGCTTAGAAACCCAGGATGGAGATGCCAACAATCAGAAAATTCTGGGGGGAGAAAGGGTTTGCATCTTTCTTCCTAAAAAATAGCTTAGAAAAATTATCAAGAGCTCTGGGCAGACTCACAACAAAATAGGATAAAACACAAAGTAGAGACTGCAGTGTGATTGTAAGCAGAAGAGGCCATGAGAACTGATGTTGCATGTTGAATACCTGGATCCAGATGTTCCTGCAGATTCCAAGGATGGTGAGAGGATAACAGAGGGCACTGGCTCTTCATAGCAATTAGCGAGGAAAGCTGGGGAGGAAGAGAAGCTACTCAATAAGGTACAAAATGACCCAGAAGACCACCTGGCTGATAGTCTATGCCAATCACAAGATGGGAACAACAGCCAGTCTCAGAGAAACAGCAATGTTCCCTTCCCAAGACCATTACCCCACAGTGGGGGCAATGAGCAACAGCAGTGGTAGAACCAGCAGTATTGGGAGAACCAAACACTAGAAACTGTACTGATCAGTGTGTATTCAAACATACCGTGAAAAACAAGCCATTAATCAGAAGCAGGAATCATCACTTCTGTTGTACCTGCTTCTTCTGTAATCATTATTACATAGCACAGCACACCTACCTTCATGAGCATAACCCATCCCATTCACTCTTCTCCTAGCTCACAGAACTCCACCACAATGCTCTCCCCCACCTTTTCTTGACTTAGCATAAAATAGTGTTCATCCCAGCCTCTTTGTGTGACTGACTACTCCCATCATTCATAGCTCAGTCTGTTGTCTTATTTTGACATATATCATATATAAAGATGATATGTATGGTACATATGCTATATATTATATATATTATTATATGATATATATGATATATGCCTGCTATATATATGATACATGACATATATCATGTGTCTTTTATATATACGTATATACATGTGCATGTGTGTATATATTTGCATCTACATGTGTATTTCATGTGTTTGAGTGCATGCATGTCTGCCTTGTGTACATATGTACATATGTATATATTTCAAACATATATCAAACCAAACCATCATGGTTTACAGTGAAATCTTTTAAGCATTCCCAATAACATTCAGAACTGAAATAAAAAATGCCTACTCTCATTATTATCTCCACATTTCTAAAAGTACTAAGTAACCCAATTGCCAAAAGAAACAAAATTTAAATATTGGCAAGGTCAAGGTATGATTATAATATGCACTTGATATGCAAGAAAATTTAAAATCTAGCAGAAGTGATAGAAAGTTATATAAAGCTCTGAAGCTGGCACACAGAACAATGCATTCACATAAAGCAACAGTGACCATGGAGAGACTATATTGCTAAGATCACAGATGGAATGTTTTGCCCTGACCAGAACTTCACTGAAATTATAGTGAAAGTAATTTTTTGTAGGAATGTAGTCGCAGGATAGAGAACAGAGGGAAAACATCAGGAGAAATTTGAAAGTTATAATGCAGATAGACAAAATGACAAACCACTGAAGAAAGTCAAATGTCAACTTAATTGAGAAAGTTATTAATTTAGTCAGTTTTTATACTAAAATCCTCAAAAAGCAGAAAATGTGAAATAGACTCCTGATGATTTGTCTGCAGGATGTCAGTACCTATTTTTATTTTGCTAACAGCTTTGTTGATATGATTTATATCCATAATGTTGATTTGACTAAAGTGTGCAATTTATTGTTTTTCAGTAGCATATTTTCATAAGTTCAAAATTTTATGTCATTTTCACTGCATAATTTTCATGATTATTTGCCACTTTCTTACAAACTCCTTCTGATTATAATGAATAGACCCACACCTCTTATTTTCAGCTTCTTTTCTTCAAGCATGAACCACATCATTCAGTTATTTTACTTAGTTATTGACTTTCTTGTTTCCTGTCTGCCTTTCTGAATGTGAGCTCCATAAAGAAAGAAATTGTTTTATAATGTTCCTTGTAGTCCAGCTGGTAGCACAGCATAGGACCTGGCACAAAATACGTGGTCACTAAAAATATTCTCTGAGTGAATGAAATGACCGGTAAGACTAAGACGCCATTCAGATAAGCTGTGTGGGGTAAGGGGACCAGCTGTCAAGAGTGACACCATGTGGCCCTGGGAAGGAGGGGCAGGCAGGAGGATTATCAGAGCAGATAATCCAAGTATGAGTCTGGTGTTCAGAAGATGAACCTTGGGACTGAGTAGAACTCAAAGATTCTGTACAATTAGGGAGAGTGGGGAGGGCATCTCTAAGAAGATGATAACACCCCTAACAAGAGCAGGTTAATTGGAGAAATTAAAAATGCAATATATGCAACTCAGGCTGGGAAAACGCTCATACTGCTGATGCTAACACAAGAAAACATACAAAATAAAGATCCCTTTGAGGCATTATCAGTCCCATATCTGCAGTTGTTAATTGGGTACAGATTGGTCATACAAGGTAGTGCAAAGATCTGCCTCCAGAATTTATAAGCCCATTTTGCACTTTCGAGTAGTGTGGTTTTGAGCAAAGTTACTTAACAGCTTTGAGTTTTGATCTGCACATTTATAAAACAGACATTCATAGCTTTAAGGGATATTGTGAGCATTTAATGAAAATCAGAACTCTGTCATGTATTCAGTGCCTTACAGAAGTCATTGGGTAGTTGTAGAAGTAGCAGCAATAGATGTTATAGTGGTAGAACTAATAATAGCAAAATGATACAAGTGCAGCCCCATATGCCTGTTTTATGGGGCAAGACAGTCAGATTTAGCTCAGTGTCAAGCAGTGTCAAATACAAAATACTAAATTAAAATTGCATTGACTTATGCTCACAATGTTTCCTCTCGTCCTGCAAGATGATTTGACACAATTGATTTTCCCTCAGGAACTTAGTGAATCAGCAGATCTGTAGTGCCTGTCACTGGCAAGCGAATTCTAAGTAATTCATGTTCAACTTTAGCCCAGAGATGCCATGACTGCCATATTCCTGAGTGTGTGAATGTGTTGCAAGAACACAAGAACATCATTCTTTTAGGAAGCAAAGCAGGCAAGCAGTAGTCAGCAGTCCTGGAAATATAAGCTATGGTATTCATATATCAAAAGAATCCTCTCTTTAGAAGAAAGAGTCACTGACTGCATTTATTAACAATATCATCAATGCTTCCCCTTCAAAGACAAATAAGAGAAGCCCTCATTTAGCTTTTCAGTCAACTTCATGATTGATTTGTTCTGAATCCACTGGTCCTCACCTGTATTATCTAAGGAAACTGGGAAACACAGGGAAGAAGTGGTTTAATCTTATGATCTGCATCAAATTCTGCTGTGGATCCAGGGCCAGTCCAGCTCCCAAAAGCAAGGAGTGAGACTAGTTATTTCATAACCCAAGGGGAACCAGGAGAGCCTTCTAAAAGAAGAGGTTTTTCACATGAGCACGGGCAAGTGAACTGATTTCAGATGAAAAAGAATGTTATTTTTTTTAATAGCCTAGAGGATGATTTTCCATCTATGAAATGATCACACATCTAGTAGTAAAATAAAGTGAAACACCCCATATCAGCATAGGCCAGCATCACACAACTTACACTGAAAGAAAATGAGTAGTGAAAGCGGTAATGATAAGCTGTTCTTATAACAAGCTGCCCAAACCTTCCAATTCTAGGTCTCTCTGAAATACAAAATTTTAGACATTTATGTAGGAGAGAAAACTACCTCCAAATCATTTCTGTGTCAACTTATGAGTGTGATTCACAAAGAAAGAACATTTTCGGTTACCAAAACAAAGAAATTAAATTTTATTGAGCAAAACTATAGGTCTTATTGAAGCAACTAATAATTTTAAATCTGTTGTTAAAAGTGAAAAATCACGCTTCTCATGTTTGTGGAGGTCTTTTACTATCAGATAGCAGATGGGTGGCCAGTACAGGTCTAACATCATATTAGTTGTATTCAATGTCTGATTATTTATGGAAATTAGTTTCTTTCATCTGAATACATTCAGAGATGCATAAAAGTATGCATCTGTGTCTTTGTGGCAATGAAAATATTATGAATGGGGAAAAGAAAATTAGTCTTTAACCTGACAATCCTGGGGGATAAGAACCACACCAACCCCAACACTTTTCAGCATTTTGGCTAAGATCAAGTATAGAAGCATACCATCTCTAAAGGAGATGGTAGCTTGTATCAGCAGCACCTGGAAGCAAATGCACAAAGCTAAAAGCCAAGATGGAATGTCTTCAGAAAATAAGGCAACAGGAAGGACCCAGACATAGGGTTTGGAGGCTGAACCTGGGTGTGGAGCCCTGCACATGGGCAGTACACTTGTATGATTAATCTCCACTTTCACTTCTAAAATGAACTAGAGAACTTCTCTGAGTTAATAGTAAGGTTTGACATTTTGGGTGGTCAGTATGGCATGGCGGAGGCTTTAGCATGTTTCAGAGCAAGGCACTGGATACCAACAGCTGGGTTTAAATTCAGTCTCAATCATTCAGTAGCTGTGTGATACTGTGTCAGTGTTTAAATATGACTTGTTGGTAATATCATTACTATTATTCAAGTCATGTTTACTATATTTGGTAGGACTATTCAGGTGCTAAGGATAAAGCAGTGAACAAAGAAATATATATATGTGTGTGTGTGTATGTGTGTGTGTGTGTGTGTGTGTGTGTGTGTATTTGGAGAGAGAGAGGGGAGGGGAAAGAGAGAGAGAGAGAGAACATTCAGGAAGTATTAAGTGCTATGAAAGATCAAAAAAAGATCAGAGTAACAGAAGGAGCCAGAAGTAGTGATAGGAGAAAGGAGACGGGGAAGAAAGAGCAGAAGCCTCATAAGTCATGACAAGGACTTTGGAAAACACTTATTCATTGGAAGAGTGATAACTGGAGAATAATATGATCCAATTAATGATCTTGAAACCATCTTTTTGGCTACTGCCCTGTAGGGAACAGATTTGAAGGGGAAAGGAATGGAAGCAGGAAAGCTAGATTAGCAAGTACGGAAATTACTCAGATGTGAGATTATGAGTGGGCTGGACATAAGTCAAGTAGGAGTGAATATGGTCAGAGCAATTCAATTCAGAAAAATCTTCTGATGATAGGCCCGGTGGATTTGTTGGTTGGTTGAAAGTGAAAAGTTGCAGAATGAGAAGAATAAACAGGACTCCAGACATGAGAGGGCAGGTCTAAATTAGAAGGAGGAAAATGAGGAGGATCAAGAGTTCTGTTTGGGTCATAATAATTTTGTGATACTTAATAGACACTAAATGGAGGTGCAGGACAGACAGATGGATGCATTTAGCATTCATGGTGGCAGGGCTAGAGATGAAAAAACGGACTCATCTGCCTTTAGGAGCCATGCTAAGTCATGGAATGAGGTAGACAACCTAGATAGTGAGAATACCAGAAAGGGCACTTCCTCTTTTAGGTATCTGTTTTAACAGGTTTGGGATCTCGAGTCCTAACATTCACAAACTTCAAGCCAAACACAAATGAGCACATTATGAACTGGGGAAATCCAACTCATGACAGTAATAGAAGCATACAAATCATCTGGCAGCAAAAAGGCATTCATGGCACCTAGTGACAATGGAAGCAGGGGGGTCTGGTCCAGAGAGGATGGGGCAGGTCATCTATCAGAGCCAGAGTCCCTGCCAGTTCTTGTCAGTCCTGGTGCAGGCACTGGGACTGTGGGCTTGGAGTTCTCATTCAGTGCCATTATTATACCACTTTCCTGAAGTGTATCATCAAAACCATCTACTTGGAGGGATTCAGCAAAACCAGGTTTTTATCATCCCTGACCTTTCCCTCTCTTTTCTCAATGTCTTGTAAACAGAAGTTGTCTTATTAATTGCTAACTTAAGTTACTTTATCTCAGTACAGCTGCCCCCACCTTTGCACCCATCAGAATGATTACAGCATCAATGCCACCTGGGAGGTGGGAAGTAATTAGAGCCCGGTCAGCTAGCTCTGCTTCCTGCTCATATTCCAGAAGTATGTTTTGCTCAAAAGTGGGAAAGTGATTTCAGAAGAAGGAAGTCAACAAAAGTAAGCAATGCTGCTGAGAGGACAGGTAAGATAAACAGCAAGCTGGACAGTGGCTAGGTGAAGTTGTGGTCTTGGGACCTTACAAGAAAAAAAAAATTTTTTTTTAGTTTATTTTGTTCTTTAAGTCACAACCTCTGTGGGTTTTTTTGTTTTTTTGTTTGTTTGTTTGTTTGTTCCTCCCTCTGTTGCCCCTTCCATTCTCTCAAACCCCACTCTTTGTTGTTTACTAGTTGTGCTAAGTCTACTAGTCTCTTTCCTGTGGCAGTGTCTTTTCACTGGGTGAGGGATTAGTCTCTTTCCTGTGGCAGCGTCTTTTCACTGGGTGAGGAACTGTTGTTGGAAACAGGCGAGCCTTGCTGGTAGGTTTTCAGTCTTCAGTTTGCGTTGGGCAGCCAGTCTGTATTCATTTGTGATCTGTCCATGTTTTCTTGCTGCAAGCCGTCTTCTCCAATCCCATCTTCATTGCTTTGCTGTTTTTCCTTATGGCTCTGTTGTGAGATTTAGGGGGTCTCATCCCCCAGTCAGTGTTGGTCAAGAAGTTTCTCTGTGAATACAGGCATCTGTGAATGGCCTTTGAAGATCATCTCTGCTTCATTTTCCACTTTTGATGTGGGGCCGATTACCCCATCTTTGGTCATCCTCTCCTCTCCCCTAGTGCGGGGAGGGTGGGTTGCTCTCCTTGAAGGCATCTCCAAAATGAAGTCCCGAGGCTTCTTTGCCTGGTGAGCGCACAACACAAGAACTTTTTATGAAGCCCTGGAGATCAAAGCCCAAGTGCAGTGGAAGCTAGAAACTACTGACCAAGATGCCTCTTTTATCAGGTCTGATTCTCAGAGGAAACAGGAAAAAAAGCAAATACTTACTAGGGATATAAAGAACTATGAGAATGTTTCCTATAATGTATGTATATTATTTCACATGTTGTACATTTTTATATTTTGCATTTTGTCTGCTTTTGGAATTCATCAAATAGATGGAGAAAGATGATCCTGGGAGAGGGGAAGGGCAGAAGCAAAGATATAACTGGATAAGACCAAAGATGGGTCACAGGCTATTACAAGAGAGCCAGAGGATATTTGGGTACAATTATGGTCTCTTTGGTAGATTTTATAATCGGGGAATACAAAGGTTCAATTCTGTTTGAAACAAGAAACAAGGGCATGAGGTGGCGCAAGACAAGGAGTGTGAGGAAAGTGTAGGAGGTTTGAAGGACAGAATGTGAAAATATGAGAGTGGGCGGGAGTGGAGAACTAATCCATGGAAGAAATATAATAGATGGCTGAATAGGACTGAGTGGCCACTGTACTGAGCCCAGCAGGCATTTCCATCTATTTCCTCCTGGCCAGTCACAGGCTTAAGTTCACGTACAAAATAAAGCAAGAGCTGGGTTAGTCAGGGTGGAGATTTTACAACAGCGCATGTCATCAAGGAAAGGACAAGGATGCTGAAAAAACATGCAACATAGTGATGATAATGAGGATTTCATATATACTTATATATTTATTTTTTAATAATATATATATTTCACATCTTTGTATTCCCCAGGGTTCATCCACCACCTCCCCTCCCTGGCCACTCCCACTCACCCCCCCTCCCCCCAGTTGTGTACTTTAGATTGGTTGTTATCTTGTTTGGACTTTTCCTCCTGGCCTTTTGTTTGTTATCCTATGTCCCATATATTAGTGAAACCATTTGGTTTTTGTCTTTTTCTTTTGACTTGTGTCTACCAATATGATTTCTTCTAGGTACATCTATGTTAGATAATGAGAATTTTAAAATCTGAGCCAAATGGCGAGGAAAATGAGGCCAAGAGGGAAGGAGTGACGTGATAGGGGTCAATAATAGGAGGCTCTATGAGAAGAGAGAAATTACTTGAGGGGAGTTTTAAAGGAAGAGGGCTCCTGGGACAGATACAGATTAGAGAACAAGATGCCTGAGAGTATGATTATTGGATTATTGGATCCAACTATGTGGCTAGCTCTTAGCTGTTTGCTACAGCATCTATTCCCTCCTGCTGTCAACAAGAATCTTGGTAGGCTGGGCACGGTGGCTCGTGTCTGTAAGCTTCAGCCTATGAAGTGGCCGGGGCTAGGGATCGTGGTTCGAATCCTGCCTGGGGCCCATAGCGGGACCTAGTTCCAAAAAATAGCTGGGCGTGATGGCGTGCACCTGTAATCCCAGCTACCTGGGAAGCTGAGGCTGGGGATTGCTTGAGTCTGTGGTACCCCAGACAACGAGAACCTGTGGTTCCACAGGTAAAAATAGCGAGACCTAGTCTCAAAAAAAAAAAAAAAACAAGAATTCTGGTAAAAGGAAGTTAACCTGTTATAAATTAAATTACATACACACATACACAGATACACACACAAAGAAGTGGTAAAATTCAGCACCTCTGAACATGACCTTCTTTGCAAGTTTAGCATTTGCAGGTGTAATCAAGTAAGATGAGGTCACTAGGGAGTCCCTAATGTAGCATGACCAGTGTCTCTGTGCTAGAACAGTCCTTGTAAATGAGGGGCCAAACTTCACTGCAAATCCATGGTCTGAGCCCGGCACTTGACAGGCTGAGCAAGGGGGCTTCTGGGAAAGGGAAGACTTTCAGGCCACCACACTCCGGGAGAGCCCTAGACCTCAGGGCAGTAGGCCACTGGTCCACCTGCCACCTCCTATAGCTGCAACAGCACCCCACTAGTTAGTAAGTGGATCTTCTGCCTCCCTCTCCCAGGCGATGGCTCCCTCTCCTTTGACCCTGTTGGTTAGAATATCTCTTTCCCTCTTTTGCTTCACCAAAGCACAGTACAAACACTGTTTGTGGCTGTGGGTAGACAGACTCACAACTAATGAGCGATGTTCCATGACAATGATAGTTTTTTTTCCCTGTTCACTGACTTTTTATTTCACAAAAGTTAAGGGAACAGTTGCTTTTTGAAAGCTCTGTTAGACATGGGGGCAAGGAAGAAATGCACTTAAGCCAGAGAAGGTAGACAGAGGCAGGCAGCAGTGTTGCTATGAGGAAGACAGTAAGATGGTACCCAGTCCCTAAAGCACAAATGAAAATCAGCAGTGCAGTCAGTAGTGCAGACGTAGGGCTCCAAATGGAAGGAGCCAATGACAGTTTTTAAGCCCTTCATCCAGGAACACTTATAAGAAGAGGGATAGTAGGACACAGATAAACGAAGAAGAATGCCACCTGGCAACGAAGAGAGATTGGAATCCTATATCTGAAAGTTGAAGAATGTTAAGGATTTGCTGACAGTACCAGAAACTCAGAGAAAGATGAGCAACAAATTCTCCCTGGGAGGCTTTGGATAAGCAAGATCTACCAACACCTTGATTTTGGACTTTTAGCCTCCAAACTATAAGAAAATATTTCTCATTGTTTTAAACTACTACTTTGTTAAGATGGCCCCAGCAACTAATTTATGTCCCTTGCCTGGCTAGCCAAATCACTGGTGTAGAGTGGAACCTCCCTCTAGCTATGGGGATCAGCAAAGCTCCTCTCCCTGACTGTGTGACTACTTTGGGGATACTCTTTAAAAAGAGTCAGCAGGGCTTGAGGAGATATTTGTTGGGCTTCTGGGAAAGAAAAAACTCCTCCTTTTTTTCCCTAAATTGGTATCAAAATTCTTGTTTGCTCTAGAAGGTACAAAAGAATGTTCTAATACTGGAAGCTGCTGACAGCCATTTTGGTTATTTTGGTTTTGTTTTATTTCCTTTTTTCTTTTTTTTTTAATTGATCACACACACACACATTACATCACTGTCTACCCCAAGGTTCTCCTACCATCTTGTCATTCATGAACCATCATCTTAATCTCTTGTGCCCATCCTTCCCCCAATTTTACCCTCGTCCCTCTCTCTTGCTTTATCCTTTATCTCTTGCTTTATCCTTCAGTTCTGCTGACAGTTTTAAGTTTTCCTTGTCTTTTTGTTTGTTTATTTTTCCTATATCCTACCTATAGGTGAGATAATCCAGTATTTCTCTTTATCTTTCTGGCTTATGTCTGCTACTATGAATCCTTCTAGATCCATCCATGTTATCACAAATGCATCAAATTTGTCTTTGATTGGCGGATCATATTCCATTGTGTATATATACCACAACTTTCTAATCAATTTATCTGTTTGGGGGTATTTGGGTTGTTTCCATATCCTGGCTATTGTAAATAGTGCTTCAATAAACATCCAAGTACAGGTATCTTTTTTAATTAGTGTTTTTGTATCCTCTGGGTAGCTTCCCAGAAGTGGAGTTGCTGGATCAATTTGGTAGTTCAATTTTCAATAGTTTGAGGGTCCTGCACACAGCTTTCCATAGTGGCTTGACCAGTTTACATTCCCACCAGCAATGTAAGAGTGTTGCTTTCACTCCACATTCATGCTGGCAGCCATTTTGAAGGCCTAAGGGAGTCACTTTCCACCCTTGGAATTAGGATCAAGGAAACAAAGCAGAGAATGTGAGAAAAACAAATTCTTCCACCACATAGGTCTAATCAAACTTTATCTGGATGCTTCAGTTACATAAATCAATATATTCCTTTCATTACTTAAATCAATAAGTTGACTTTTAGGAGAAGCAACTTTTCAAATCTTACTGAATGTCACTGGTCTTAAACATGCCATGAAACACCTAACCTGTATTGACCAAGTTGGATTTAATAGTTCCATGGACTTCACTGTTTAGTGAACATTCTCCCTGTCTGTAAGTTCCTGACCTTGCTGAACATGGAGCATTTGCTCTAACAAACTTTCAACTATAAATTCTTTGTCTTTCTCTTGCACATAGAAACTTTTAAGAAGTCTCTTGCCAGTTTTATTACCCCTTGTCTTTTTTTTTCTCTTTTTGTTTTAAGTTTTTCACGGAGGTAACATTGTTTTACTGGCTGTATTTTGGAAGTTTGGAAATCCCCCATTAAGGTGTTGTTGCCATAGTACACCCCCACCAGGGCAGCCTGAGTCCTCCACCATAGTCTACTGTCTTTTTCAGGGCATGGGATCAGTCCCTTTGAAATGTTGTCAGAAGGAAACAGCACCTGACCTCCCAGTATCTAAGGAAGGGGAGGGACCTGCTCTTCAAGAAGCAGTAAGCAAATACATTTGGCCTACCCACACTGACCAACTTCCCCCCAATAACTTCCAGTCATTACCATTATACCAACTCCAGCCTGTGATTGAGAGAAACTGAGCTCAAAATCAAATTCAAGACTATTTCATAGTCTTGAATAAAGTCTCTCTTGTTTAATTCCATCTGATACAAGTTTTCTTTGCTATCTCAAGAGCCCCTTTACCCCTAAATTCTGCTTTAGAACATCACGTACCATGCACACTATTCAAACATGCACCATGCCATATTTTGATAGTGTACTCTTAGTGTGACACTTGCTCAAGTAGCATACAATACTGGCTTTTTCTCACAAGGTGAGGAGCTTTAAGCCCTTCTGGGGAAGGGGTCTGCATTGCCAGGATGAGTAATGCCAGGAGTGCTTTCTCACTGCTCCTTGCTTGAACTTTTCTCAGTTCATCTTATCCTCTAAACCCCTGCCTCTGACTTCCTCCAGTGCCTCCTTCTCTTAGCCCTGAAATTTTGGCTTACTCCCAGAACCAGGTTTACCTTCCAAGTCAGACCACCTGAAGGTCTTTTCCTTGTTTATAAAATGTTCATAGGCAACATCCTCTCACATTGTTTAGGCAGACAGATTCAAACAGGAAATGTCTTGCAAAGACAACCCAATTTAATGTTAGGAAAGTGTACCTGGAAGCCAAACACTTTGCTCTATTTCATTCTGAAGTATTTCTCTTGAGTAAACACAGGCTGTGGATACAGGTGAAATGCCCCACTGAAAATCATTTTTGCTTTGGTTTTAAAATATGGACATCTAGCCAAGTGAAAGCAGAGCTTATTCAATTTGGTAAAAGTGACAACGATAAACCCTCCCACTGAGCAAGAATGTCTTGAAGAGATAACATAATTAGCCTTTAATTTCCCTGCTTTCCCAAGCCACATCTTCCCACCTGTTTATCTGAGTGTTCTGTGTGTATTTAGATCTCTCGTAATGATTCCAAGCTCCCATTCAGGCTTTCTGAACTTCCTTGAAAGAATCATCAGGGAAAAAAAGACTGTAAGCAGATCCTCCTCAGATCTCAGAACCTTCATGCTGGGACTCTGGGTAGGGTCACCAGGTGCTTTCTCCACTTCCCTCCTGGGAGAAATGCTACATCAGCCCGACAACGAGGATTTCTAGTGTCTCTTATCTCATCGTCCCCATGTTGGGAGAGCTGAGGTAAACCAACTACTGGGACTAATGGGTTTTATGAATGACAATAATGGGACCAGATTGTTGGTAATAGATTTGGCTCACTGTGGGGCTGGCTAGGAGGCGAAAGAGATAGACCAGGAAAATCAGTTCCTGGGGTCATGTTCAGTCCAGATAGGGAATGATATTTGTAGTAATGGTAATAGCAACACATGAGTAGGTTTTTAGCAAATCTTTAGGAAATTAATAGGATTTGGTGATTGACTGGATACAAATGGTGAAACAGGGTGACCCGAAAGGGCTTTTTACCTTCACTTTAACACCCATCTCCAGACGCTTGAAGGCATGTTCCTTTGACTGCTCCTCTTTGTCTTCCACGCTGTCTTCTCCTTGTCACCTTCAGGTAGCAGGAACTCCATGGTGCCGAACCAGCAAAGTTCACTTTCTTCTCAGGCCTAACTTTTGCACGGCCCCTTCAGACACAAATCAAACTCAGCAAAACAAACTCCAACACGGAGTTCAAATCTGCAAACTCCTTAACTGCATTCAGCACACATGCTGCCAGCCTGGGCCAGCCAAATGTTGCAGGCCCTCGGTGGCCACATGGCCAAGCTCACATGGCTTACATCTTTACAAGATGGCCAATTCCCATCTCTCCTCCATTGAATCTCTCTCTCTATCCCCTCTCCATATTGAAATCCCAATCAAATCGAATCCTGAATCAAATCGAATCCTTCTCTTTGTTTGCACACCCTTTATATACCCTGATTTCCCGCCTTCCAGGAAACCTGTTTTACCTTGACCATTTCACTTCTTTCTTCCCCCTGCCTCTCCCTGAAGGGAAATTCCAGCTAAGGTCATTCTCCCATTTTAACATTACCTGTCCTTGAAATCTGCAATCTTAAACAGGAGACAATGGGGGGGGGGTGCACCCTATCAATGGGAGGGGCTTAGTGAGCTGAGGTTTTTAAGATCAATACCCAGATGCCAAGTTGGAGTAATTGGGCACAAAATACAACCTAATATTTATTGATAATGTCTATTTTTCTAGCACTCTCTTCAGCCCTTCCAAAAGAGCTTCATTAATATGACGCAAAGCTAAGGCACAAACAACTGCTATCATTAAAATTAAGAAAGTAAAAAAACTGGGGTATGGAGGTAAGTCATCAGCTTCAAACACACAGGCAGTTTTGGGGTCAGGATTCAGTCTGACCACACTGCTTCTCACCTTTGTGATAATTATGGAGGCGGGTGTTGAGAGGATAAGACGTTTGAGTTCTGAGCAGGCTGCGCTTCAAGTGCTTTGGAAGAGGTGTTACATAAGTCACTGAAATAGATGCCTGGACCTTAAGCGGAAGGACTAGGTGGGAGGTAGGGATCTGAGTCATTGTCATTAGCACATAGATAAATTATTGAAACAGAAGAGCAGCTGAAACTGATTATCCAAAGACAGTGTAGGAGCAGAAAAGCAAAGTTCCAAGACTGAGTCTTGAGACAGACAAAAGAAGAGTTAGGGTGCCATGTAAGCCAGGCTGAGACTGGTGGTGATGTGGGGTCATTAATGACTACAATAGAGCACAGAAAACCAAGGGTCTCGGATCAACTCAGACAAATGAATTTCTCTCTCAGACTGAGTGTTTTGAGTCTCCGATTTTCATCACAATCACTAGGTAATTCTAACGATAAAGCTTACTCTTGGCTCAATAATTTAAGTGCCTCTTCATGATACACTAGCTCCACTGCTCACTGCAAGCAAATTCTCTCAGTGTCTTTACTATAAACAATGGGAACAGTCGGGGGGGGGGAGGGTGTGAATCCCGGAGATCACAAAGATATGAAATTCATATATAAATAAGGTATTTAATATTAAATAAAACATGTCAGTACTATCTGACTAGCTTACAGTTCTTTTGACCTTATCAGTTACATACGTGTTGGTGGAATTATCTGATTATATTTCTTACATGAATGTGGCCATGTCAGTCGTGGCCATGGATGGAGAGATGTACATATGGGGAAGAGACCTGAACAGGTCACTTGAAGCTGTGTTATTTCACACCCTCAGCATTGCGGCTGCATTTCCCAGCCTCTTAGATTCTAGGTTCTCAAATTTGTAAAAGGCAACCAGTACCACTTAAAATCTGAAGACAGACACTTGAGACAGCTGAGAGGCTAGAGGTAGGTTTATAATATTATATTTCAAGTCAAATCCTAATGAATTAATATGAGTTTGGAGATGAATATAGACTGAGCATATGTGTCCTCCTACCATTTGTGTGAAGCTGTTTCTCAAAGTGATGGTAAATGGAGGTAAGGACTTTGGAAGGTGATTAGGTCAGGAAGGTGATGTCCTTGGGCATGAAATTAGCCCTCTTATGAAATAGATGCCAGTGGGTTCCCCTTGCCTTTTCTACCATGTGAAGTTATACCAAAAAGATAGGCAGTGACAAAACCACAAACCAAATCTGTTGGTGCCTTGATCTGAGAGGTGCCAGCCAACAGAACTGTGACAAGTAAATTCAGTTGCTATAACCTCCATGGCTACAGTATTTCTGTCACAGCTGCCCACACAGACTAACACAGAACTAAACCTTAGTCATGAAAAGATCAATCACAGGATAATGATAATTTTTATCTATTCAGCAAACATTTGTTGAAAATACACCATGGCCAGGCATTCTTCTAGGTGCAAATGATACAGCTATTAACAAAGAAAAACCCACTCTTTTGAAGCCCACATCCCTGAATGACAAGTCATTTCTTTCTGTGCTTATTTTGTAGGGAGGCTTTGAGTTTGTCATGTAGACTTTGTTTACTGTTAATGGATTCTGCTACCTTTCTGAAAGTACACATATACTATCTTTTTGGATGTAATTCCAAGGCTTCCATATTGCCTAATTTTTCAACAGTCTAATAACCGTAATTGGTATCGATACCCATCTAGAATTACATTAGCAGCACTGATTTTTGCAGTCCCTGAATGGATATAATCAACAAAGGATAAATGTTTACTAAACATTATTTAGTCTGGAGACAGAGATGATACTTTACTATTGATATAATGACAGACAGGACTTCAAGACAATTTGAGAGAAACATCACTCTTTATTCAAATGGTACAACAGGGCAATTACAACAAGACATTTGTCTTGAAATGTATCTTCTCTATCATCCTAATGCACTGGATCATTAGCTCCAACACTGTAAAAAGGTTCTCACTACCCCATTCAATTTAATTACCGTACCAAGAAATATATAAGAGCACACTTACACTGCAGCTAATAGTACTTAATGACTCTTAAAAAGAGAACAATTCTTATTCGTTGATGGCTACACAGAAGGGGGGAAGTATGTGTGTATAAATATATATGACATCACTGAAAAATAGCAAAACAATAGTTTTGCAAAGAACAAAGGTTATATAAGGTATACTAATACTCTCTGAATATTAAAAACAATCTTATCCAGTGACCAAAATCTGACACTAAAATGATAGCTACCTCATTGCCTACTGCACCTGGGCTCATGTGGCCTTACCCTCCAGAGAAGGCCCATCCTTTGTTCTACTGTGCCAAGGGCAGATGACCCCACTTTGCCTCTTCCCCATCTTTGACCACTATGATATTATCAATTTTCCTCTGACCACTGAGTCAGCCATAAAGAAAAGAGAAGACAACACACTTACATTCATTGTGGATACAAAAGCAAACCAACACCAGATCAAACAGGCTGTTTGGCCTCTGATACGAAGCAAGGCACATGGACTTGCCCTCTCTTCTGGCATCGCTGCTACAGAGAGCATCTGTCCTGTCAGCTGACCAGGGGGACAGCCTTCCCCTCAGCCTCCAACACAGGATCTGGGGGAGCCCTTAACCTCAGAAATGGCAGGCATCTGCTATGACCTAGTGCCAGGGTACCACAGGCCCAGGCTCCAGACCTCTGCTCCACACCCCACCACTGCAATAATGAGCCCTTCTCTCTCTCCTACTACCCCTCAAGCTCTCCTTCTGACTATACCCTGTGGATGGGAACACATTTTTTTTTTATTCTGTACCAAAGTCCCTTTTGTTTGCATTTGTGGTGGCAGGTGGCCATACCCTTGACTCCAGTAAAAGAGGTTCTGATCCAGTGAGCATTTCTAGACTCTTTGCCTGGCCACAAATTCACTTGATCGTTAAATCTATGTATAATTCTTTCTATAGGCAATTATAGAAATCACTAAGATATATTTGACAACAGAGTATTTTTACTTTCAAAACACCTCAACCAAGTAGCAACCATGTGTCAAGACTGAATGGAGGCCCTGGCACTAAAATCTTCAAGATGCTAGATATTCAGTAGGACAGAAAGATAAGAGAAACTGTGTAGAACTGGAAAAAGTTTGAGCATTAAGTTTTGACATCAACAGAATTGAACAACACACTTTAGCACAACATGAATATTGATTCAACAGGTCAATGGAACAATGAGAAAATGTAAAATTCTCTTAAAAAATTAGAAAGGCACCTATGCTAAAATTGTGTGATTGGTTTAAGGTGCTATGAGAGAATGAACATTTTTCATGAATGCCTGTGATTACATTGTTAACATGAAATTCATACTACTACTAAAGTTTCATACATTACAATGCCCACAACTAAGGAGACAAACCCTATACTGTCAAAATATTAACAAAGATGTGAAACAAAAGGTACTTCATTGATTAAAAATAAAAAATGAGAAAACAGTAAAGCTACAGACATGCCTAGAAAAAAACTTTAATCTCATGCCTTTGAGGTAGCTTTGATTTTGAATATACTACCATCTATAATTCTCCAATAGACATCGACACATCCCTTTATAATTTGGACTAAGTTGTTAACAAGTGCAGAACCCTAAAGGTAGAGTCCTGCCCCAAGACAAGGTCAGGAGTAAATAGTTGGCACTTGTACTTTAAGAGCGAGGAGGTTGGCCTGGTGCAGTAGCACACACCTGTAATCCCAGCTATTTGGGAGGCAGAGGCTAGTAATCACTTGAGCCCACGGGTTTGAGACTACCCCGGGCAACATAGAGAGACCTGGTCTCAAAAAAATAGCTGGACGTGGTGGCATGCGCCTGTTATCCCAGCTACCTGGAAGGCTGAGGCTAGGATTCACTTGAATCTGTAGGTTCATGACAACCCCAGGCGACATAGTAAGTAAGACCTAGTCTCTATAAAAAACAAACAAAAAAAAAAGAGTGAGGATATATCAAAGTTTGAACCCCACCTTTAAGTTCATAATTGAACTGTCCACTGAGCAGTTATCTTTTATTTCTTGCCTTTGCTGAACTGCTTCTGTTTCAAAATTGTTCTGTTTCATTGTCACTGAGAAGGCATAAAATGATGGCTTAGAGACAAGATGGAATCTGTCTAACTCAAAGCAGATATCACTCTTCCTTTCCTTCTGATTCTATCCATCCCCATGAGTCAGCTTAGGTAAAGGAAATCCTGACCAGAGAGGATGAATTGCTTCAAGACCTCTTTGATCAGGTGGACTAAATCATGACAAGCTCTATCAAGACAATTCCACCTATGACGCTGACCATGAGGAGCCTTGAGAGACAAAAAACTTCAGATCATCACTAAAGATTAACTCCCAGCTTCCTGGAGGGCACAGCTGAGAGCCCCCAGGCACAGGTGGACTGTCACACATCTGCGCATGCAGGGGGATAGAGCCCAAGCCAGAACAAGTCAAAGCTGCTCTCCTCCCTGCCTCGTTGACCTACCTTTAAATATGCCTCTGAGGG
Source organism: Uropsilus gracilis (assembly GCA_004024945.1). NCBI lineage: Eukaryota > Metazoa > Chordata > Mammalia > Eulipotyphla > Talpidae > Uropsilus > Uropsilus gracilis. Next base: position 32,693 of record PVHY01005839.1, on the reverse strand, counting down.
AAAACATGAGTCTCCATGGCAGGAAATGACCTGATGGTGTCAGCCCTGAAAGTTGAGAGTGGCAGGGAGTGGCTGGCTCCCTCTCCTCATGTAGGTGAAATGTCTCCAGTGGGCAGACGACAGGGGACTCTAGCATCCCATGCCTATAGAGGAGATCATGGATGTCATTCTAGTTATAGGATGATGGCTTAAAAGACAGAATAAGTTGGCTTTGAAGTGTAGCAGCCTTTGTCAGTTCAAAAATAAGTGGGAAAATAAAAGTCTTCACATCCAATAAATAAATAAGTAGATAAATACCCTTCTGCAGTCCCTTCAGGGAGCCAAACTGGCTCCCTCATGCATGAGTCTGCTACAGCCTTGCCTGGTTCACTAACTCACTAGAGTTAGTGAGTTCTTTCCCTTGAGGGCTAAGGATCCACTCTTTGAGGCCAAGAGCTCAGACACCCCCACTAAATGAGAAGGTTAAAAGTGTTTATTGCTTGCAACATGAAAGATTTGACAAAATCTTCAAGAAATATTAAAATACAGACCACCCCACTGAGGCAGCATTTTGGTTTCAATAAGGCTGTTTTTAAAATAGCAAGAATAAAATGGTTTCCTACATTCATGTGCAAATGTAATAGCCAGAGAAACCCTTTTTTGAATGAAAGCTTCTTTAGTATTCTTTCAGCCAAACCATAAATATATTTTTATAAATTTACCACCATATAAATCAGAGTTCAGAACTATCCTTCATAAATAGAAAATTATTAGCTATCATGTGTTCCAAAAACAAAGCAAAATAATCCAAAGGGATGATTTTCTAATCCAAGAGACAGATGATACAGGATGTAGTTTGTTGCTATTAATTTAATACAGTTTACTTTTTTTATCCTGAGGCTCAATAATTTGATCCAAGAATAATCACTTTTCTCAATTCATTCCAGTTCTTATATAAAACTGTTCTATTCTTATTTATGTCACTGAGTCCCTTGTCTCCAGTTGAAGAATGCATTTTTTGAAATATCAAATAAAATTTTAATCCTAGTCCTGTACCACCACTAGTCTTAAACCCAAAATGTAGAAAGTAAAATCTTTGCAATTAAAAATAAAATTAATAATGAAAATAAATAGCTCAACTACTAGCTGAAAAGAGGCTTGATGGCTACTAACTGACAGACTAGAGAGACTGTTATGATGAAATGAAAACCTGCTATAAGGAGATCATTGTGGATTTAGAGTTCAACCGGGAAAACTTTGTGGTGAACATGAATGTTGATCTGGGCTTTGCTTGATGTGGGCATTGAGATGGCAAAACAAAAAGGATTCCACTAGACCATGGGACATGGAATCAAAGAAAGGTTTTATCCAAATTCATGGGCTCAGGATAGACAGAGAATGGGTATAAAACAAGTATAGACAGTGAGATTCACTGGTGAAAGATGGAGAATATGACTACAACTGCTTGCACTCATGAGAGCTATGACTTTGAGCAAGAAATGGTTATAAGAAGAAAGAGAGTGCCAAGAGCCAAACCTGGTTCAAGACTGGCTAATAGTCTAAGTGCAATGAGACTAGTTATGAGAGTCAATTAGTTGGAAAACAGTATCAGGGTGCAAAAGAAACCATCCTGTATCTTTCTGGGTTCCTCTAGACTGACAAGCAAGCAAGCAAGCAACCGATGAAGAGAACAAGTCAAAAATAAGTTTAATAGGAACATACATACCTCCTGTACACATGGGCGAGACCCGGTATGACTGAGTAACTAAACTACATGGCTTCAGACACCATCTTGAATAGCTAAGATGTTGGGGGAAGAGCAAAAAAGGGTCAGTCAGGGGAGATAACAAGGAAGGTATAGTAGACAAATGTATATAAAGTTCTGCTTTCACCACTGAAAAGACGTAAGATTAGGTATCGTTGGAAGATGCCCTTAAGAGAGTTTCTACATAAATGGCAAAAGTAAACTTCTTGGTTAGCTCTGATTTTGCCTTGCTTGGTGTTTATTGCAAAATTATTGGTTGGAGGGGGTGGGTGGAAGGTAAGAGAGCCTCAGTGTTTCTGGGCTTCCCCTTGTTTTGCCTGGGAGTCTGACAGGAAGATCAGGCAGAACAACCCTGCTGTCTCCGACTTAGGGGGAATATCTACTTGCCTGAAGAATTTTCCACTTAAGTCTTCACTGGTTGAGTGGCAGAAAGACCTAACCACTTTCTCATCCAATGGCCCAACAGCTGATTTGTCCATCTCCAGCATCACTGCACTTATCCTACCCCACTGAGATTGCACTAATAAGCAGTTAAGAGCATTTGCCTACATCACCCAAGCTTAACAAAGCAAATATAGAGAGAAGGCTCAGGACTGGACTCAATTCCTTGCTCATTTTCTCACAACTCAATGAGGATCCAAAAGGCTAGAATTCAGAGTTTGGCAGCATGCCCCACGTGAATGCTTCCTCCCTTACTGACCCCCCTCTTCTTGTCTGAGTCTGTCTATAAGTGCTATATTCCTGACCATTGTTCTGCCTCCCCACTCCAGGAAACCCCATTCTTCCCAAATTAAGCAATGTCAATCCTCCATTCCCAACCATTACTTGCAAATTGTGATGGCTACAGTTTCAGTGGAAAGTTTATGTGGGTCTTATTCTGCCTAAGGCTCCTACCAGATTCAAAGACCAGCTGAATCCAGGTCCTGTTTCATGTGTGAAGGGAAATAGGATGATGTCTGGCAAGGGTGAGCCCTCCAACTGGAAACCAGCCCAGGAAAGCAGACTGCTTGAAATCAGACTGGGAGGAAGTCAGAACCCTGTCTCTAGGACCTGATCCCAGAAGCCAAACAGCAACTCCTGGAACAACCAGCCCCAGACAGTCAGCTGTTTACTCAGAGTTGATCAATACAATAGTTGAATGACAGTTGGTTGATCGCAGATGGCATCCTTATTTTTCATGCCCACTTGCAACCTGGGAACCAAGCAGAAAAAGTCCAGATGTACCTGGACTTTGCAACACATAAGATGTCCTGTTTCCAGTCAGTCCACCTGCTACTTCCTCGTGCAACAGCCTCTGATCAACTGGATCAGGTATCTTTCTTTTTCCACTTCAGGATTTTCCCACTCCTCTGTCTGCTTTTGAGGTGGTGCCAAAACACAAGTGATAGCAGCTGACTCCCTCATGAGTGTGGTCTCTGAATAAATAGTCTTTGCTTTTTCTCATTTGGTTGATCTTCCCTTCTTTCCACAGAAGCTCATGCTAAGTCCCTCCCTGACTAAGGACAAGCATATTGCATCAAAGTAAGAATTAATTAATTCTTTGGAAATTAATTAATTGTCCTTGGGAAGCTCGTTCTACTATTCTCACGTGAAATTTGTCCCTCCTATTAAGAGGATGTTAAAGCCACTTCTTGAGAACCATGAAAAATAACTGACATCATTTTGCTGAAGGAACATTTGACTCCTACTTGTTCCTGCTTTTATTACCTGGAGCCCACACAGCAGCTGAGAGTGCTCTGTCTAGTCGACCAGAGTGGATGGCACAACCTGCCAATAGATTATTGATGACCGAGTAGGGGTGGGGAAGGGTCATTTCATCCCATTGCACTCTATTTCATTTACTTATCCCCAGGTGGAAAACAAAAGGCCTTTTGGAAAGCTCTACAAACTGACACACAAAAAGAGCTGTAGAAGATGCTACCTTTGGAAGGAGCAGGAAAAGGAGAAAAACCTGAAAGACCAGATTTCCACGAAAAGAGACTCTCACACAAAGGGAATGTTTGATCAGTGCCTTCCATTACTACGGAATGGGATGTGAGTGGGAACCCAGACTCAAACATTTTGAGGATCCCTTTTAATTTTGTGATGTTATTTGGCAACTCAGGAAATAAAAGACCAAAAGATTTACAAGATGTTGATTGGCACATTTACAGCATTGAACAGAAAACTGTAAGTCTGTGACTTATTTCATTTATACATGGAGTTAGGAGTTCCAGATTAGGTGTAAATTTTACCACCACTGTGATAGTGTCTGGAAAACATGTTGAAAGAACCTAATTTGCATAAGGAGTGAAGGGAACTCTCAGAGTCCAAGCACAAAAAAGTGACCCTGGTAAAGACAATCAGCGCTGCAGGCAAGACCCAGGGGCCACCCCCCATCACTGGAAGAGGAGCAACACATTAGATACTCTGCATTCCCATCACTGCCCATCACGAGTCAGATGATGAGCATTAGGGCAGCAGGAAATATGCTTTTTCCCTTCAGAGGTCCCTATTAGGTGTCAAGAAGTAAGACTAGCACACTTTCATGCCCTGTCTCAAGGCCCAGGGTAGAAAGGGCTCGTACCTCAGAAACCAGCCAGGGCAGGATAGGAAGCAGGCAAGCACCCTTCTGGGGGGCAGCAGCAGCACAGCCTCCACCCTCGGGGTCTCCACAGACCCTGCTCCCAGAGGATATAGTTCCAGGAAAAACTAAGTACGGGTAACCGTAGATGTTGTCCTTACCACCCCCATGTCATTAACAGTCACTGGTGCAGAAAATAGGCAGGGGTCCCCCCTGTCAGACCCAAGAGGGGGCCTAGTCATCTGCCCCCAGCACCCTGGGGCAACCACCAGAAGCAGCAGCATAGAAATAAAAGTAGAGAATTTCCCAGTACACTAGAGACTCTAAGAAAGGAGTAAGAGGATAGCTGAACAGCACACTCACAGCCATTCTCGTGGACCCCTTCCTCTCCAAGAATGATTATGTCGTTTGGGAAAACACTGGTTACAGGGATATAATTTTATTTTCAGGGATGCTATTTTGAAAATTCTGAAATGATGTGTTTTCAGTGTTTCTCCCATCATTCAGCACCACCTGGAATCACCACGTCTGGCAGTCTCTCTGCCATCCTGACCCCAGAGAAAGTCCCAGGGAAGAGGGACTGAAGCTCTATGGCAGGAGGAGGAAGCAAAGAGGGAAGATGTAGCCAAGATACAATAAATTTCTACTTCCAGGTTCAGGTGAAGCTTCTAGAATATTAGTGATAGCGAGGAGAGAGAGACATAAGGGCATCTAGGCTAAGGGAGCCCAGGAAAAGCTGCAGCATCCAGGAAGAAGCCTGGCATGTGGGAGGGAGGCAGTCCTGGCAGATGTAGGGCAGGGCCTATGAACTTGGCTTCCTGCCACCTTTGTATGGCTTTGGGGCATCTGTACTCCCGGTAGGGTACATATGGAGAGGTGGGGCCCCTCAAGGCACTGCTGGATTGGCAGAGGAATGGAGTTGGACATTCATCAGCAGGTGGGATCTCTTGATAAAAAAAAAAACAGCCAGAGTGAGACTGTCTTCAGCAGTCAGTGAGGGCACATGCTTCCAAAAAGCCAGGTGGGCCCAGACGTGCCTTGGGGTCTAAGCCTGTCAGAGAAGCCTGGCAGACCCCTGCCACCACCCGCCCACAACAGGTGACAGCTGATAGCCGGCCCCTTCCCATATATGTGAAGACACGGTCTTGGTCTTAGAAAGGAGCTGGGGAGGGAGGGCCTGAAAAAACAAGCCTTTACCTGAAAGAAAATGCCATGCAGATCTTTAAGAAGCATAACAAAATACAATTTTGTCATTGCAGAATCCCGTCCTCCACCACTCCTGCCCACCCTATAGACTACAAAGGAGAAGAGCCTCAAGAAGAAATTGGATCCGTTGCCACGAAAACAGAGTTCTATTTTATTTTCGATGCAGGCTGATTCTATAAAAATCTAAGCTTCTACATATAGACCTATATGTGTGTGTGTGTGTGTGTAGTGTTTGTATGTGTATAAATATATACGCACATATATACCTTTATGTGCATTTACATATGGTCTTCAATATTGTAGGAGCTTGCATATATAGAAGTCTCATGCATTTTTTTAAAAATATGCCCAGTGTTATAGTTTATTAAAGATGCAATTGACATAGAGGGTGAGAAAGTAGATGAAACACATAGATGAAGTGTGATTGGGAACTGCCTTTCTGGCCTGAGGGCAGTCAGAGGGCATGGATGAACCCTGGAGAGCCACATACAAGTCAGGCAGCTGCATGCGGACTGAGGCCCCAGCAGAGGACATTTGTGAGAATGCCACAGAACAGCAGGTGCCGTCTGCATCAATTCTGACAAATCTGTAACTGATGGAGGTATTGGCATTTTCAAAATGCGTGTCCAATGTTGTGATGAATCTATGGCTATGCCTTCAAATGACAGCAAGAAATATGGGAGGCACATTTTCTCCTACACACCAAATAGTAAGTTTTAAAATTTAGCATTATTTCAGAATCATATTTTATTGACTCCTGTGGAGTTTGAGGTACAGGAGTTGTAGGAGAAGTGAAATCATGACAGAAAGATCATTCTGGGTCTAACTTATGACATGTCTGCACAGAGTTATTTACAATAAAAAAGGTACTTGTTTCCAGTAAGAGCAAAGAATTTCGTTAATGCCATCTTTCACAGAACTCTACTGGCCTGGATGCAGGGTCCATGTAGAATTACAAAGAGTTCATCTTTAGAGGGACAGAGATCTGGGAAAGCTCTCTAAAATATCCCCCAAAAAGATTAAACCTAAGCCCCAAAGGTCACCCCACAGACTAAATCAATTTAAACACAATGTTCCCAGATTTCCCAGTTCAAAATATATGTTAGGTCCATTCTTGGCCGAGCAGCAATTCTGGGCAGCTGCCTATCCACCACCCACCCACCTCCTCCCCGCCCCATTAATTCCAGTGCCAGGAATGGTATTTGCATGAGCTCTTCCCAAAGGGAAAGTGAGTCAGACAAGTATTTGGCCTGGATAGGAACTCAACCAGGGAGAAGACCGAGGCTGCCCAAGGACCTGGGAGTTAAATATATGCCTAACACCTTAAATCAGAATTTTAGAAAGCACTCGAGAGTAATGATGGTGTTACAGAGAGGGACAAGTGCGGTACCTGACAAAGCCTGGTAGCCGAAATCCTGGAGAAGACTGAGCCTCTTTGGCCCCTCAGAGGTCCAGACTCACAAGGGAGGCTGAGCTTGGCATCTTTGGCACTCAGGAGAGTTTACATGACGAAAAGCCAAACCAAGTGCCTGATTTCTCACACCCAACTGGAGGCGACCTGTACAATGTTGAGGTCAGAACCCTACCCCTGATTTCCTGAGCCAAGGGTCACCTGGGAAGGAAGTGGGGCCTGCGACCATCTTTGGCTAGTTTCTCAAAGGGAAGGAGGTTTTATTTCTTGGAGTAGCTATGGAAGGCAGCTATCGGTGTGTGTCACACATATACATCTAATTTCCCAAGACCCAGCAGACATGGAAAAGGCCTGTTTCTGTCCAGTGAGCGCTTTGCAAAGAACTATAATCAAGGATTTTCTGCTTTTCAGAATCTTTGTCTTTGCAAAGGCGGAAGTTCCTTTGCAGTGAGAGTCATGTTTTCTGTCTTGTACCCCTCAAACCTGCAACATAGAGAGCTATTCAGGTTGTACAAAAGAATCTCAGTGGATCTTGACTGGTAACTAGTTGCAAAAATGTGGGTCATTTGCACACTGTTTTACTAGCCTTTCATAAGAATCTACCCCTCCCCACATTGAAATGGGGGGGGGGGACCTGAGTTGAATGAAGACAGTTAAAGCACACTGTATTTAGCAACCAGCCATGTCTGCTAGAGAGAGGAAACAATAAACCAGTTTTGGTGGGTTTTCTTCACTAACAAGGAGATAAAACTTGATTTTTTTTTTTTTTTAGTTTTATGGTCACAAAAGCTTCAGCTAAGAGCAGAGAAGTATTCTTTTTTTGGTTGAGATGTGTAGGCATTTTTATATGTGCCTTGAAAGTGAAAAAATAAGAAAGCACCAGGACATGGCTTACTGTCCTTTTTTTGATCACCTTCTCTTTCACACTATAGGTTGAGGTTCGTAAGGACACACCTCCAAACTGTAGTCAGGATCCTGAAACACTAGTCAGCACCACTGGTCTGGTAGGTACTTTATTTCTGTTGAGATAATTGTCAGAAGAACAAATTGCAAATTAGGCCTGTTGCTACTGTAAGCAAAATCCACTGCAAAAGCAGTTAGCTCTGGGATGAATTGCCTAAGGAATCCATCAGATCCCCAAGGCCTTCTCATTGTGTTCACTAGTGAAGATTCTAACATGAGTGGTAGATCAGAAATTCTAGCTTCCAGGAACTTCCCTCCTTAGAACTTTCAATAGTGTCTTGAAAACATGTTTCATAATGCACATTAAAACATAAAACAGAATTGGTCATTCCAAAAATGATCAACCCATAAACTATGGTATTCAGATAGTCCAGCAAATTTTGGTGACATGTAAGGACAGATTTATAGCAGAAAGGTGATTTTTGAAGGACATTCTTCTTTTGAAACTTTATTCTTAAATGACAGTAATTACTTATTCTTGAGACACTCAACCATTAATGATAGAATAATCTCAAGATACAACTACACATTTTTAGAAATTTAAGCCAAAATTAATCAATCTATCTAATTTCTGCTGAGGGGAAAAGAAATAGTCTCTGAAGACTATACTTTCTTGCGAGGCTGTAAGTTAAGACAGCAGTATAATTGGAAAGAAATTTATTAAAGGATTGGAAATTATCCTCAAATTAAAACATTTACAGCCTAAAGCTGTAATTAGGGCAAAGGTAAAGGCAAAAGATTCACAATGCATTCCTGGCTGCTTCTAAGTGCTCCTTGGATGCCCTCTGCCAATCCATTATCTTGCTGCTGCTGTTAATTATGGCGGCTCTCCACGGTTTAATAATAATGCTTTTGCTTCTTTTCTTTTCCCTCTTTTTAATTCTTTAACCCATATGATTTTAACAATTCACATAAAGATTGAGCTGGCATTGATTGATACCCCAGAATGCTCTGCACTGAGCTAGGTAGGTACTTGTAGTAGTAACTGCAAACATGTGGAATGCCTAGCATCTCTGATGTTTTCTTTTTCACCAAATAGCTCCATGTGACTTTCCTAGCTCTATCAGAAAGCTCTTCATGATGTGATGTTACAGGAAAGCAAGTGGACTCATAAGGGCAGGTTTTTATCATTGATGACCTTATCTATACATGGTGTTAAAAAAAGCACCTAGATCTCTCCCAGCCCCAGTAAGATAAAAAGGTTGAACTAGATCAAAAACTGGTGATGCCTTGGACAAATCCATACTTCAGACATGTTTTCTCAGCCTACATGATGATTTTTTTTTATGGTGAAAAAAATATATATTTAAAACTGGTTAGCTGGACTCAGGTTAAATTATTCCAAATTTGGTGGCAATGTCTAAAGCATTCTAGTCAGGAGCCAGTGGAAAACATGCTTTCCTCTCTCCATCAGGTCTGATGGGGGGCTGGCGGGCTTGACCTTGACCATGTCAATGTCATGGAACTTCTTCACAGTCCATTTGACCTGGCTTGTTGGCCTTGACACCCATCATGGACACGAGCATGTCGTTTTCTTCTGTCTCTTCCAGGCTAGCTCAGGGGTCAGGGAAACTTCATCACGGGATATGGCCAAGAGAGTCTCTTGGGGACGCTCTTCTAAGGAGACGACATAGCTGCCTTTGGAGCCATGGCATCTGTGTCATTGGAAGGTGGGGGATGTATTGTGAGTCTCTTCTTTACCTGCTTTCAGCACTGCTTTCTCAGCCTTTGAAACTTTTGCTTTGGCATCAGCTTTGGGAGGAGGCAGGGCTTCCCTCTATGCTTTCAGTGCCATCTTCATGAAAAGTTGCATGATGGCTTTTAAATGTGGAAGAATATGGAAGATACTGGATTTCTGTCTTCTCTTGGAAAAACAGGAGATCTAAGTCTGATTTCTTTCCTGGTAATAACTGGCTGTAGTCAAACAACAGCTGGCCTTTTAGACTATTTCCTGCAATTTCCAACAGTATCACAAGCATTCCCCTTCATCCACTTTTACATGACTCATCGCCTCAGCAGATGGCCAACTTCAATATAAAAAAATACACTGGTTTTACTTCAAATTGGAGGTCGTTATTTACTCTACTTAAGGCATTCTCCCCACCCTCATCCAGTACCATAAACATACATTTGAAATGTACTTTTATGTTTCAGCATTAAATACCTTATCTTTAATGGTGAGCTACTCAACCCTTCTAAATGTTCATTTACCATTTTTGGCATATCTGTTCCCCCAAAACTTTAAAATTTTGTTTTTACTCTTTCCATGTTGTGCTCATAATCAAATGCTATAACCCCCCTTGTCAGAAATTAACAATTTCTACACTATTATATGCAGGCCATTAAACCTGAAGGCAACATTCTTACTAAAACTTTCTTTTACTCACTCACACATTGATACTAAGAACAACCATATTCCTTACACATCTATAAAGCTTCTAACAAAGTGCATCTCCTAACATAGCAACCACAGGCTTCAAGGGACTCTTAACAGAGTACCAGTTGCTAACCAAGAGCCAATCTCTCCTTCTTCTTTAGTTATAACAACCAGTTTGTATGCAGGATGGCAATATAATCAGGTAAAAGACTACATTTCCCAGACACTCTGGCAGCTAGATAGGACCATGTAACCATGCTTTAGCCAATGACATAAGCAAAAGTCCTACATGGGAATTCTCAAACATTACTTAAACAAACCAACTTAAAAGTCTCTTTTCCTTCCTCCCAATTACAAATCAGATATGATGAATGGAGCTTTAAAAGTCGATTGAGGCCAAGAAATAATACCCGTGAGAACAAAAGATATGACCTTATACGGCAAGAAAACAATGAGAGAAACCTGGTTCTCTAATGACTGCAAAGTACCATCTAAACGTTAAACATGTTACATTAACATACTAATATATCCGTGTTTAATAAACTTTTTACTAAGTCCAGTATTTCTATTTAGTAGTTGAATTGAATTTTAAATGACAAAGGTAGTATTTCTTCTCCAGCTTGTCTACCTTTCTATTAATTCATCATATTTTCTCTATTTAAATCACTTTATTTTTCAAAATAGTTGATATCTCCCCTCATCTATGAAGATTTCTCCAATTAAGAACAGCAGGATCTCATCATCCTCTTACCTCAGGAACATCTAGTCCCTTATACCACATGCTTCCTTTTCTACTACTTTCTCAACACTGATGCTAATGTTTTACAGAATGGTTCAGAATCACAAGGAGGGTGGAGGATCTAAGTGGATGAAGGGAGAAGAGTTAAAAGGAATCAAAGAGACGGGATTTTAGTTGGTCCTCAATCTTCTGGAGTAATATTTTGTTTTTTGAACAAAGGCATCTATAACTGCTCAGCTCAGAATGACCCACAAAAAAGAAGAGTCTGAGGAAAGTTCCAATTAAAAGGGTATAATTAGGGTCAAAGAAACATTGTATAATGCAAGTGGAAAGGAAACTTTTCTCACAGGGCATCTTTGTGTTCCTAAAAGCTTAAAGTTGACCCTGAGTTGGAAACACAGATTGGACTTCAGCAAAATGCTCAGAAAGAACTCCATTCTCATACAATCTATGGTGTATGGTAGAAGGTCCCGATGCCTGTCTTTATTCATTGTATGATGGAGTCTTAAGAGTTTACTGGTCTCAAAATGCATTACTTAAACCCCAGTTCTCAGTTCATCTTTAATTTCTCAGAAAAAACATGAGATGCATGACAGTGAGAACTGTCATGGGGTTCCCTTGTCCCAAGCACTTCTCTGACATTCTGATCCTGTTAGGTAAAAACTAATATAGAAATCTCTTTCATCCTCATTTCCCCTTTCCAAGCCTATTACCTGTCAGCCATGGTTACTTTTAAAGGTCACTCTCAGAGAAAGCAAAATGATGTAATAATGTTCACAATAGGAAAACAGGTGAGCCATTGACCTTATTGTATGCGTATTGAGGGGTCAGTTAGGGAAAATTTCTTTTCATAAGAAAATTTGAAGCCTCTTATTTTGGGTTTCTAAAGAGAGAAAATATTTGGTGACTCATTAAGTTTTGCAAATATTCAAGGAAAAACAGTTACTGTAACTTGGAATTTCACCCACACTCTTAAGGAATATCAGGAATGAATGTTGCGTTACCAGGATGTCCCAAGAGAAGGTGAACACAGCATATGAAGCATGAAGGTAGTGAAGCAGAGCCCTGAACCACCAGTGCCATCTCAAGGCTGTCAGCATGGCTTCCATGATGCAAACTTCCACTACAGAAGATGAGAGACTAATCAGTTTTCAGTATGCAGACTATTTTCTATTCTGTTAATGATTCTTCAAACAGTAACTTTTAAAAATGTGTTGACTCTCTTCTCATCCTGAGTAGAATTTGTGTGTGTGTGTGTGTGTGTTATTCTTTGTTTGTTTGGGGGATTTCTTTTCCACTTCTAATTACTTTGCAGATTAAAAAAATTAAAAGGCCATTAGCAAGTAGGTAATCTCCACCCTGAGTTTAAGAAAATCCAATAAGATCTGTTTCAGCAAAATGAAGAATAAACTGACTCAGAGCTGGCATAGACATGGTCACCTGAAAGGATGACTTCCTGTCACCACAAGCTCTCCACCTGTCCTGTATTTGGCTCTGCTCTACACAGTAACTTCACATATTAACACAGTTACTCTCATGGTGGTTGCTGCAGCTGCAAACTACACAGCTTCTTTGATCTCTACCTGCAAACACTAAAGCCTATGTTTCCTGTTCAGGGATAGGTAAATGACTTCTCTCTCTGACAGAACCTGCTGGAACTGCTGAACTGAGGACAAAACCTAATGAAACATGACCTCAAATGGGGTCATGTGTTCTGTTCTGCAGCTGAGGAATATAGCCCCTGAAGAAATGGAAGGTGTAGATAGCTATCAATAAAGACCCACACCGCAAACACATTGGACCCTGATTCTAGAAGATTCCACATAAAGACACAGAGCAAAGATAGGGACAAAGGTAGAATGAAGATAGATGAGCAATGCTCTTCTGACACCTAGACAAGCAGGAGAGAGAAACAGTTAACATTGTTCACAAGGCTGTATTCTAGTTATCACAACTGGGAACATCATGACTCTCAGCAGTGAAGGTCAGACTATGGTTGTTTCTGGTAAAGGCATGGTCATATCACTCTACCCATGACAAGAGTTCTTCAGGAGCAAAGCCTGACATTCTGCTGAAGGAGAGTGGACTGATGTTAAGTTCTGAATAAGAAAGATCAGTTTCAATCACTTCACTAAAACCCATGGCCTATGCATTCCCTTGGCAGTGATGGAGATTTTAGGACATCCAGGTTTCATGAGCCACTCTTCTAAAGAAATCAACAGTTGCATCAAAGACCTTAAAATTGTCAAAATTCTCAAACTTTGCCCAAACAGCAACATCAGGACTGAACAAATGAGTCTAAGTGAGTAATAGATGACTGGAAGGCTCCATTTGGATTCTGAACTTGTTTCTTGTCTCAAAAGCAGGCAAAAGATGCATCTCCAAAACTCAAGAATGAAGGGCACTCAGTGAGAGGCCTTGTGTGTGAGCCGAGGCTACCTAATAGTTGGTGGCAGCCCATTGCCTCTCCTGGAGAGTGTCGTGACAGGCTGGTCACTTGAAATCATCAGCTGCCAGAGGCAAGGTTTCAAGCAGTGATTGCCAGACAGGGACAAACAGAGCCTCCTGTTAGCTGGTCATGTGCTAATTGCTCCCAAGAGCAGCCACTGAATGGGGAGGAGAGTTCAGATCATAGTTCCCCTGCAAAACTCAAATCTAGCATCAGCAAGGTCTTGTGTCTGAGTTTTTAAAGGGGAGCTTTAAAGTGACTTGTCAGAAGGTCTTGTTGGCAGAGGCTCCTCATCCCTGCACGCCCTGCCTCTGCCCTGACTGGACCTGATCCTCATGTTTCCCTTGTTCCTCCAGGTCACTAAACATCCTCTCTCAGAGGAGGTCTGAATGTCATTATCACACACTTAATTTTAGTGTGACATACCCACTCTAACTAGCTTTGGTTTCATTCCATTAGATTAGTTTGAAAAATAGAGTAGTCTTATTCTAAACCTGAGTAGATGCCATAATTGAGTGTACTAGCTTTCCTTGTCCAAATAATAATTCATCCCTCTCTGTTTAATGTTGATTCTGTTGTGGAAATCCCTTGTAGATTTACCTGATTAGATTAAAACATTAAAGTATATACTGAGATTTCACTCAAATGTGTTTATGTGTTGTGCCACCAAATAGGGGATATATTCATTCAAGACAGAACTATAATATTGACTTGTTTTTGCACCTGCATAACCACTGGAAAAGTGACAGTGATTTTTTTTTTAATCTCTGCCTGAGACTACCTAACCTGACTTTTCCACCCTATTTTAAGCTCTGCAGTCAGTCCACTTATTTGATAAGAATCATCATGTGCTTCTGAGGGATCAAACCAAATCATATTTGCTGTCAACCCCATCTAACCCCACTCAGGTGAGCAGACTTGGTCCCAGATGCCAACTGGGTTTGCCTCCTGTTGAGTACCATGCTGATGATACATACTATCCTTCACTCCTTGTAAGCCAGAAGCACTGTCTTTTCTTGCCAGTCACTTGCCTGCTTCCGGACACTCAGATCTTCCCACAACCCGATCTTTTTGATGCTTTCAAATGCTTCCTCCAGGACACTGCCCTATCCTGTTCTACCCACCTGTCGTAAATCCCTTTCTCTTTTTTCAAAGTGAATATATATAATTATTCATTTTAATTACAGTGTGTACTGAGGCAACAATGGTGTACATCACTGTATATGATTTGAGGGTACAAGGCCATCCTTCTCCAGAAGTATGTCACCAACCTGCGACCAAAAACAGATGAGTGGATTAAATGTGGTGTATACACACTATGGAATACTACTCACCTATGAAAAAGATAAGCTCTTGCCATTTGCAAAAATATGGGCAGAACTAGAGGGAACTGTGCTAAGTGAAATTAAGTCAGAAGGAGAAAGACAAATATTGAGAGTTGCTCTCAGATGCGAATGTAGAGAATCAATATATTCTTTTACCTTTTCTGGACCAACCTCAGTCCTCCAACTTGCAGAGAAACTGGGTGTGTCTCCTTGCCTAGAACGTTTCTCCCTGAAGCTAGGTCAGGGCTTGCCTCCCCCAGCCTATACCATGTGCAGGACTGGCTTCTCTGGAGCAGGCACTCAATAATGGTATTTGTTGTTTTGTTTTTTCTTTTAATAACCTCAGATAATTGAAAAAAGATAAGTGGTCATCTGTCTGTAAATCTAGCTGTGTGCAATTTCTATGAATCCAGAGCCAAGCATCATTTTCCCTTTTAGGCCATGGAAGAACATATTTCTTTCTTCTTGTGCAAGCACTAGTTTCTCCATGATGCAGATCAGCATTCTCAGCCTTTGCCACTGAAAAAAATTTGCTTCTGAGTTTAAATACACATTCTCTGGGTCAGATTTGCTTCCCTATAAACAATAAATGATCTTGAACTTAAAAGTACACCTTTAGCTTCTGTAACATGCTTTTCAAAATATTTAATACTATAATAAAATAGGGATAAAACCAGTTTTAAAATATGAATTTAACTTATTCTGTGGGTTCACATACCCCTTTATAAGGAAACCCATATTCCCCCATCATGCACTCACATCCATTTGACAAAGCAGGTATTCAAGATTAATATTATTTACAAAATAAACTCTTATTATCTACTGAAGTAAATATATATGTCAAAGAAAGTTTGTTTTCTTTAGCATCCTTTTAAAAAGTCTACTTTATCTTTTTCCATACCCCCTGTGAAACTGGGAAGCTATATTTCCCTAAGAATTTTGTGAAATTGAAAAAACTATTTGTCAAAGTTTTCAAAAGGAAGACTGCCAGCTTCTTCAAATAAAATAAAACACAGTTTTAATTATTTAATTAGGATTGGGTTTTTTATCCCTAATTTTACTGAAAAGACATGTATACTAACTTTGGGCCTAAATACTGAATTCATATCTGTAATACATAATATCAACACTTGCTAATTTTTTTTCTTCTTTGCTGTCCTCTTTTCTCTCTTTTTTCTTTCTTTTTTTAAAATAGCTTTCCATTACTGGTCTTTCTGAGGAAAAAATTATTTAGTCTGACATATCTGAAATAAAAGTGAATTTTATTGACTTAGATTAAAACAGTGTTGAGCTGGCTTGGGAAGCTCCAGCCAGTTTGGCATGCACCTACAGCTCTGGCTGGCAGCTATACCCATTGCACACCCACTGAGCACCCTCTGCCATCAAGCTGACTGGTAAGAGGGCTTCAGGGGCTGACCCGGGAGACCCAGACTGGATCAGCGCATAGGCAAAATAAGATCCACTCAGGGCCAGGGAAAACAGGGATGGTGGAGGGGTCTTGCTGTTCCACTCTCACTCCATTTAGTTCTCAGTAGGAATAAGAAAAACAAGCATTGCAAACAGCAACATAGAAGGCATGTGGGACTAGATAAGGATCCTGCCAATACAACTGGGCAGGATACAGGAGAAGGATCATCATAAAACATGATGTACTGGGGAGACAACCATAGTGAAGACTTATCACAGAAGTGCACCTACAAACTCATCAGGAATGGATGAACCAAGACCCCATTTCAGGATACGCCATCAAGAAAACAAGGAGCCCCTCCCCATACTGTGGGAGAGGAAGTTCACAGAGTTGGGGAATTGGCTCCACAACACATCTGCAAAGGGAGAGAGTGGAGATCATCCACAAAGGCCATGGGTAGATGCCTACCCTCTCTGAGAAACCTCATTACAGAAAAAGGCTGGGAGCAAGGCCCCCCAAGCCAGAAGGCAGAGCTATGGGGTGAGGAGAATGGACTAGAACGGGCAGCCAGCAATGAGAAGACATTGTTAAACCTCAAATGAGCACTAACAGTCTGTCCAACACAAAGCTAAGACTGTAATCCTTCATGTACAGAATGCCAGGTACCAGGAACACAGTCCCTCACCTGTCAAATAGACACAACCACAGTAGAGGAAGAGAGAGACCTATGGACTGAACATAAATCATCAAACAAGAGAGCAGTCTGAACCAATGGGCTTGGGGGGGAGGTCTGGGAGGAGGGAGGCATCACAGCAACCATTTCTCTACGTAAGAAATTTAAAAGAGAGAGAGAGAAATTAAAAAAAATACTGTGTCAGGTGTCCCTTTTTTTAGGAAACATTTATGTCAATCAAGATCCTCCAATAGATAACATAATCTAAAAATGTTACTTTAATAAGAATTGATGGTGCTTATATAGGAGACTTAAATGCCAACGGACCTGGGAACTCGTTCTTTTCAGAAGAAAAAGGCCACTTTTATTATTATTCAGCAAAGATCTTCCAGACAGCAGCATGAAAGGAACATTCCATGTGGCAGAGTAGGGAGAAAGAGAGGATGGCGACAGGAGGGTGGATGTCACCGTTGGGAAGATCGTGGTCCTTGAGAAGTGCTCAGCCCTTGTTGGCCTCACCATGTCCTCATGTTTCGCAGGAAACAGAAGGAAAGAATACATTTCTCTTTGTAAAGCAGCGGTGAAGGGGTCCCTGGAGGATTTCTGAGCTCTTGATACAATCTTCCTGGCAACAGCTTGATTCTGCTACTTGCTGTTGTGTAGGTAGCTAGAATATGAATTAGGGATGAAGCATGAGGGGCAATCTGCAAGTTCATGTTGAAATTTGATTTCCCAAACTCAGGAATATGGGCAATTCAGAATTCAATAATCCAAATAATTATAAAAAGGTGCCCTGCAAAGAAGCTCAGTGCATTAAGCAAGCACTGGCCAGCTCTGCTATTACAGGTGAGCTTCTGGAGGGGATGAAGAGAAGAGACCCTTCCAGCCTAGTAGAGACCCAGTGGTGTCTGAAGAACATGGTCTCACCCCTGGTAATAATCTCAGACAATGTCATCCAAAGTTACACCTGGAAACTGCTTCCCAGGTCAGTATTTAATCATCCAAATGATACCACTTCTCATTTATTTTGCATTCAACAAACCTAGTTAATGCCTTCTTGACTATCACATTCTTTTTCCATTCCAAACCACTACACGCAAGTACATACTCTTAAAAAATGAATAAACAAACCAGCCTAGAAAAAAGACAATGGGAAAAATAAATAAACTAGGCACTTTGCATGAAATAGGTAAGACAGACATCCCTAGGATCTGTCTTGGTGTTTCCTGGATATAGAGCTCATGCTCTCTTATTTCCTCAATTTTTGTTTCTGTCAATTTCTAATGTCAATTAAACAACATCGTCTTTGGGAGGGGAGGAGAATATACAACAACATGAAAAACAACATATTGCTGCTGTTTCCTGTGAAACTTGAAAAAAAAAAAGAGGTAGGAACCACTTCATAGTGGTAGGAATCACTTTTTTCCTCAATAAGAAAATCAGTTTTTGGATATGAGCTCTTCTGATTCAAGAGTATGGACTCTTAAGCATCATTCCTGGTGTGGAAAGTTTTTAAGTATCAGGGCCACTCAAGTCTATACACTGTCCTTTACACTTATCTTTTTTAGCAACTTCAGGATTGGGGGTAGAATTACAAACATTCTATCTGTACTTCTTGTTTAATTACACTTGTTGGATTAGTGATATTCCTAAGTGAGTTATTACAAGCTGAATCACTTCTCTTGAATAGTACATGGAAGCTGGTGACCACTGAAGATATTCAGCCATGTCCTTCCTGTAAGCCTGCATTCATCTGCATTCAAATCCTCATCCAGCACTGCACCTTGGCACGTGTTTTCAACTGACACCTATCAGCATCAGCAATGTAGCTGAGCCACCTCAAGGTGAACAGAGGGTTCATCCTGTGTCCCAACAAGTTCTTACAGGCATATGACATGTGCCTTAAATCTTGGCTCTCTTGTTGTTGGTTATCTGGTTTCTGATGCTACTGATCAAACAGAATGACTTAATTTCTGAAAATCCTCTTAAGAATCCCAAGGGAACACATAGAGCTCTATGCAAAGTGACAGTGTTCTGTTAAAGGACTGGTAGCAATAGACAGCCTCTACTTGGAACCTATAGCTGGAACGTTTTCCTTCTTGTGAAATGTGGTAGATAGAATTTCTAAGATGACTCCTTAAAAAAATACTCTACACTAGTCCCAAGAAATTGAGAATATAAAATATCACACTCTTGAATATACTTTGTTACATGACAAAAGAGACTTTGCGGATGTAATTCAAATTACTAGCCTGTTGACCTTAAAGTGGGGAGGTGATTTTGTACTCTCCAGAAAGTACCATGCAATCACATTGGTCCTTAAGAACAGTAATTTTCTAGCTGGAGCTGAAGAGGAAAGCAAAGGAGAAATAGGAGAGACTGGAAGCAGAAGAATTTCATGTTGCACTGCTGACTTAAAGATAAAGAGGGTTGTATCAGAAAGAATGCAGGCCCTAGCAACAGAGAGCAGACCTGGCAACCTTACTGGCAGCCAGTAAGGAAAAGAGGATTTTGGCCCACAACCAAAAAGAATTTATTCTGCCAGTAAGAATCAGCTTAGAAGTGGAAGCTTCCCCAGAGCCTCCAAGGAAGAGTCCAGCCTGGCCAATACTTTGACTTGGGCCTTAGGAGTCATGAACAAAAATCCTGATCAAACCCACAAAGACTTTGAACTTAAAGAACTGTGGGCATTGTTCCAAGCCAGCAAGTATGTGGTAAACTGTGGCAGGAGTTAGCACAATAACACCAGCAGGTGTATGGGGAGCAGCAACAGACAATGGAGAGTCTCATCCAGTCTTACCCAGTCAGCAAAAAGGCAGAGCAGTGCTGGTGACCTGCTCAGTGTCTTTCATGGGGGCTGTGGCAGTTTTCTGTTCTCTCTGTGTACTGTGACTCTCTTAATCTCAGCAAGCTGTTTGTCTCCCAGTTTCTGGTATCTGGGTTTCTTTTCTCAAGACTTGTGACAGCTCAGTGAGTGTTTTCTTGTCTCTGGTTCTCCATTCTGTATCTCTTGAATCTCCTGAAAGAAGGGGGTGATATTGTGTTCATCCTTCATCACTTTCAGTTTCTAATAAGAAAGTGACTAGTTTACCCCAGCTGCCAGAAGCAGAGGTAGCAATAAAATCAGTTCACTCAGGCTATCTGGGTGCAGCTATCTGGTATGATTAGGATTTGGTAGCATTTCTTTTTTGGGGGGTAAGTAAACCAAGATTTGTTTTTCAAATCTGAATTCAAAAGTGAATATTATTTTTACAAAGAAATGCTCTTTGTTGAGCACTGAAGTCAAAAATCCTAATGTCCACACCACGCTAGGTTTGTAGCTTTTCCTTGGTAAACCCAGCTTATGTAAAGCTCATGATAGCCAATGTCATAAGGGGCATTTTTCCACTTCCTGAATAAATTATACCAACTCACTTAATGAACTGATTTCTGCACTGAATGCATTAGTTTAAATATAGTGACATGTGTTCATTTACTAGGATCTCCTTCTTTCACTTAATCAATTGTTTCCTCTCCCAAAACAATTGTTTCCTCTCCCCAAGGGGCACACATGTGTCCTTACCATCCAACATTGACTAAATGAATTCCATTAGGTGCCAAGACATCTTATTAGATGAAAGTGATGAAGGATAAACACAATATCACCCCTTCTTTCAGGAGATTCAAGAGATACAGAATGGAGAACCAGAGACAAGAAAACGCTCACTTACTGAGCTGTCATGAGTCTTGAGAAAAGAAACCCATATACCGGAAACTGGGAGCCAAACAGCTTCCAGCAGTTGAAAGAGCTACACATAGAGAAGAGAAAACTGCCACAGTCCTCATGAAAGACACTGAGGATTTGTTTAATTTTTTAGTGCACCTTTAAAGTAGACCTTTTATTATAGGAATGGTGGAGAGGTGTGAAGAATAAGTTTAATAAGTGAAAAACACAGGTGAGAAAAAGACCAAGTGTTACAATTTCATCTGCACACATCTTAGTCTAATCAAGAGCAAAAATCAATCAGAAGGTGTTTGATCTATATTTCCTTGATTCTGTTAGCTCTACAGCTAATCCAGCGGCCTCAGATCTGGGGCTTGTTTTTCTTACTTGTGTTATTAATTTATTAGTGTAAATTTACACCTGTCAACAAAGATTTGCAGCAGTGAGACTACCTCCCACAAATAATACAGGCTTCAAGGACATACAGTTAAGAACTTGAAACACTTAAATTGCTTTAATACTTGCTAATATATTTCAGTTTTACTTCTAGGAGAAGATAAATAGCCAGGGCCCTGGTTGGAAAATTATTTTGGTAATAAATCTGATTTTTTTTTCCTTCTGGCTTTTCTCAAAAATTCTAAAGGTATTTTCATCTATGAATCACTGCTTCCAATTTCAGCTAGTGATGATGGTAATTCTCACATGGGGACAATGCAGACGGAGAGCTGAATTCCACTCCCTGTCTCGGAACAGTTGAAATACGAAAGGATTTCACGCTCTGCAAGTCAAATCCATTCTGATTTTTTTCATTATTTGTATAGCACTATGGATATAAGAAATGAGGGCACATGTGCTTGGTACTGTGCTGTGAGCCTCACAGAGCATGAGATATAGCCTGCCCACAAGAAGCACCCAAAGAGATCCACAGAGAGGGCTCACATGGGGTGACCCCGAAAACCATTTCCATCCCCATGGCTTTTGACCCAGCCCAGACATGAGTCACTCTGGTTTGGATAATTGCTTAGTCCCCTGATTGCCCGATTGGATAGGATACAAATGCCTTTCAGACAATTTCCCTGCCATACATAGCCTTAAACAAGATGTTTGGTTTGGGATTACCTTGTACCCTCTTTCAGATGGCTCAGAGGTATAGGAAACAATGAAAAACATTTGCTAAGTAATTGTTCAGAAGATCCAGATCCTGATCTTGGCCCTTCTTCTAACTTCTTCCTTGGGCATCCCCTTTGTAGTCCCCCTTTAGCCCATGATCTAATCACTGGGCAACCTCTCATATACAGCACATCTGACCGTATTCCCCACCCCAGTGCCTTGTTGCTCCTGAAATTTTGCCTTCTGAGCTTCTCCCCAGTGCTTCTCTGCATGATCTAAGTCTCCCTGCTGCCTGACAAATACCTGCTCATCAACTAGAATTAATATGCCATTTCTCTCCAAAGTCCTTTCTGCTTCTATCCACCTTCACGCCAACTTTCACAGAGACTGTTCCCTCTTTTGTGTTCCCTCAGTTTCCTCCCTAACATCCATCAACCTCCCTGTCATGGGTCAGGAAACACTGTTCTTATCATGTCTGTCATGCTGGACCAAGCTCTTAGGAGATGGATGCCATTTTTCCTTCTTTGTATATCAGGGAACTGCCTTCAAGGACATTAACATGTTACTGAAAATAGAAAAACAGGACATATAACAACTTCAAATACCAAGCAACAGCACACAGTGAAGTGTTAAGGATTGTGCCTCTTGTTCTAAGCACCTTGAAAGTTTTAAGAAGTCATAAGGTGTGGTGGGAAGAGACACTGAACTCTCATCCTGATTCTCCTGTCAGACACTGAACTCACATCCTGATTCTCAAGCTCCTTGCTGGCTGGGTTGTGTCAACTTATCTCCCTGAGCTAAACCAGGGTAGTGGCACCCAGCTCACAGAGAGCATGAGTAGAGATGAGGTACCTGACAACCCGACAGAGCAAGCACTTGCTCTGAAAGCATTCCTTTCTCAGAGAAGGGAAAACAACTCTATGTGTTTTCAAGTATAACTTCCTAACAGAGATGAGATTGAAGTTTTACCTTCAAGCAAAAAAGGATTTGGACATATAGTGTTCAGCCAGAAAGTGTCATCATATAGGAAAATAGCTGGGGCAAAGGTGGTTGACCTGCTTAAAACTCTTCCCAGATGTCCCAAACTTCAGCAGCTATACCCTCCACACAACTCAGCCTCTTGGAGCAATGTGGGAGTAATTACACAGAACAATAATCCAGCTTCAAAACCTAAGAACACTGCAAACAAGAGAAGATATGAAATAGTCATCATGGACTTAGGAAAGACATCTTTAGTGGAGGCATGTTCCCCCAAGACAGTATTGAAGGTGCCAGGCTGAGTGTTCATTCACACAAAAGTAAGCCTCATATTAACAGACAGCAGAGCTGGCACCACAGTTTCAATCAACATTTAAACCAACACAGAATAGGTAACAATTTCCATATGTGGACGATTTGAGTGTTAACAGAGCAGTCTCAAGCAATCCCATTTACTTTTATGGTTAAGTGTTCAAGAAACATCTTTTTTTTTTTCTTTCTTTGACATCTGAAATCTTTCATGGCTGAGAGGAGACCAGGATAGCCTGGAAAACAATTTACATGATGTGTAAAGTAGTTACATTTTCCAACAAGTCTGGTTGCTCAAAGATTTCCCCCCCAGTTTGAAACTGCTAGAAGCATTTGATATGTAATAATCTCAATCGCCTACTTCAGCTGGAGGAGAGCAAATGCTATTCAAATGGAAAAGAGGCCAAGTTTGAAGTGAATTACAAACTCAGGCCTCTGTCCTGACCATGGACAACATTATATCCCTGTCACAGGGCAGGGGGCTGTCTGCAGCTGCCCTACTACCCCTCTGATGCCAGCTCCCTTTGTTTTCTATCTGCAGCCAGGTTTGTGCCCTCACAGAATATCAACCTCTGTTGCTGCGATAAGTGTACAATGTGTGATTTGGTTTAGGTTAAAAAAAATCTAGATGGTAAGAAAAGACTTAAGGAAAGAGATAAAAGAAAATGGCAATTTTCACAGTATCTTGAACACTATAGGAATTTAATAAATTTACAGAGAACTACAAAGACTTGAGATTAAAAAAAAAAAACCCAGAGCTAAGATAGAAAAGTACAAGAATGAAAATACTGGAATTGTTTCACTACCACTCATGTTGAGTTTTCCAAGTGGTGGATTGTAGCACACCTAGCACGTGACCCCTTGTCCCATAACACAGGAGTCACGCACAGACCCTTACCCTCAACCCCTATGATTACTTTCAACTGTTAAATTAGATCCCATCACTTCTCTGCTTGAAGTTCTCTAATGGTTTCCAACCACATTGAGAACAAAATCTCAAGTCTTCACCAAGGTCAACCAGCTGTCCTGAACTTCCCACCTGTGTGTCAACACCCCATTGGATGTGCTCTATCCCAGGCTTAATCCAAACTCCCTGAGAGACATTAAAGCAACTCCACCTCCACATGGGCTTTTGTTAGTCACCTGGCACCCACACAATTAGGCAATGAGATGCTCCCAACTATCACATAGATTACAGGAGCTCCCTCACTGTTACCCCCCCCAACTGGCCTTTTTTTTCTTCTTAGAGGTTGCTATCACCTTAGATAACATTATTTGTTATCTAAGGAGATAACATTATTTGTTCAGCTACTTAGCACTTTTTATCTTGTCCTTTAGACTGGTAGCTGCAAGATGGGGATGCCAGATCTCAAAGCCTGAAATGTTGGTTGTCCACATAGTAGATAATTACTATCAGAGGAAGGAGAATGAGAGGAAGACTTCTGTCTGTTACTACTCACATGCCTATGTGTTTGCACCCCAAATTACAGGATGTAGGACTTAGAGGATAAGTACTACTTTCTCCCTGAGCCATCTGCTAGAAACAGAGACAACTGAGAAAGCACATAGGCTTTGGAACCAGGGTGATGATAGTTTAAATCCTTTCTTCATCTCCAAGAAGCTTTTTGATTATGGATGAGAACTTTAACCTCTTTGTGGTATTTATAGTTGATAAAATTTTAAAGACCCATTAAGTATTGGGCTGGGCAATGATAATATTTCGGAAAAATTACTGAGAGAATTAAATTGGCTAACTCCTATTAAAAATAATTTAGCAAAGAAATGTATATGAAAGATATGAGCCCTCTGGCCCCTACCCCCTCCAACCTACCTTGCATCACATCCAACAAGTGTGCAGAGGGTAAGCAAAAGAAGGAATGGTGGCTGAGAGTCTATGAAAACCAACCATGAACCAACAAAATTTCTCAGGCAAAACACTTTGAAATGGCCACACAACAAATAAATAAATTGCAGGAATCATCACTGACTTAAAAACTTCTGTAGAATAGGTTTCTGTGTCCTGAACTTTGAACAAACTGAGAGAGCCCAGGGAAGATGGACTCAAGGTAAAGAACAATTGCAGTGAGAATGAAGCAGAGATGAGAAAAGGATGAATTTCAAGTCTATGGCAACACATGAGAAAGTGCACAGGGGTGCCAGGTGTCTGAATGCCAAGGCTGCAGTGAGCTAGAGGCTCAGGAAGTACCCCATCAGACACACAATGGATGGTCTCCATATTCCAAGAAGTGGAAGCAGGCAAGATGGTAAACAGGCATGGGGTTCATCTGTGGTTATCTTTTCTGCTGCCATGGGCCACCACCAAGCTGACACAGTACACAAGATGACACAGTACAATCACCCACCCCAAATGGAAGTGAATGCATTGATGTAAATAATAGTTGAAGTCTATTCATATCCAGCATCATCCTGCCTCAGTTTTTCTGAAACAGCTCCATCAGCACTGTAGGAAAGGAAGTTAAAGTTTTGCTCTCAAATGTTGGTTCTTGTGCAACAACAGCTACACATTTTCTCATTTATCCTCACAATAACCCAAGAAAGCTTCATTATCTCCATTTTCTAAAGGTAAAAACTGAGACTAAGGAACATATTGAAATTGTTGAACCTAAAAATCTGCATTTACATCTGGCTCTGTAAAAAAAAAAATAGCACTTCTGAATTCATGAAGTGTTTTCATGAACATTTCCCTAATTTGACCTGCAGACTCCACTCTGAGAGGCCAATGACATAGTATGTCTCTCAGAAAATGATAGAAAAGCTGAGGCTCAGAGCCACTGAGTGATCTGTCTGCAGCCGCATAGCCCATCAGGGGTAGGTTACCAACTTGGAGCTGCTTCCCTAAGTCTGAGATCTATGCTCTTCCCTAAAGATGATTTCCTATTTTTCAGAAGAGGATGAGGTTTACTCGAATAAACCACATGGATTTTAAATGGGCTGGAAAAACAGAGAGATTTTATCCAGTAGTAGTAGATTTTATCTTCTAGTAGTAGCCTAAGCTCCAAGCATTACCCAGGATAACAAAATCTGCATATTCACAATCTCAGTGGCTCCCCATTGTCCTGGTTTATTTCTCACTCAAGCAGAGCAGGTACTCCTGGGTATAGCAAGGCAGGGGCCCAGGTTCCATTCACCCCTTCACTTGGGCCTCAGAATACTCTGGACGCAGGCTCCCAGCTCCATCTCATGAGGGGAACCAGTCACAGGCCACCCTGGACTCCAGAGTGTCGTGCAGTCCATGACAAGGAGGGCTGTGAGTGAGTGATGCATTGTCAACACGTAGCTAGTTCTCCCCACCATGCCCTACTAAGACCACCAATACCAGAAGGAAAGGAGGTAGCAGACAATCTAAAAGTTAGAAGTCAACTTTAACTGCTTGAACAAAACCATGAGCAAAGTCTCCTGCAGAATGTTCTTTGGAAGCAGGTAAACAGCATATCAATGTAGTGGATCCTTCTCTACCATGGAGAAAGAGACTACCTGAGAGAGTGTGAATGTGTAGAAGCCTCACACACGGACCACAAGATTTTTCTGTGAGTGATTTTATGCCCCCAGCCCACAAACCATGCATGTGGAATGCTGTTAGAGACACACCATGGTTTCAGGACCGTACTCACACAACGGCTGCCTGCACATTAGATGGGAGAGAAGAGTAAAGCACCCAACTCCTACAGCCCTGTTGCATAGCCCCACAGCAGTTACCTGCAGGAGCAGGAAATATAGACAGCTTCAGATTTTACACTTTCAAGCAACACTGACTCCCACAAAGGGTTTGTGCTGCTCTCTAGGTTCTATTTTCTGGTCTCCTTGACAATGTGGAAATAACTTGGCCCTTCCCAGAGGCTCAGCTTACTTCAAATCACAGGAGTTGCCTCACAAGGACAAAGGAGACAGAGATGGATGGGGCAGATCTGAGACCTAGAAAAAAAATAACATGTGTTTAATAACTTCTGCTTTCCCTACAACACAGCCTCTCTCTCCAGAGCAGGGAGAAAGTAGGGTATATGGTAGGGGCCGTACTCCATGCTCAAGCAGTTGTTCATTAACCTTGCATAACTTGACATCTGATTCTTCCTTAACACCAGTAACAAATTGCTGCTCATCTTAGGTGGTTGCCCCAGAAGCCTCCAATCTATTTTAAGTATAATGCTATGACCCAGAAACCCTTCTGAATGTTATCAACAGAGATCCTGAGGAAGTTGAGAACAGTGAATCTGAGAAATTCAAAATACTTCCACTTTGGGTGTCTTGAAAAGACCTTTTGATTGGAAGCATGGAAAAATGAGATTTGGAAGGCTTGGCTTCCTCTTGATCACCAGGTTTTACAATTGTGTACTGAACTGGATTGGATAAAAGAAAGACATTCAGATAGTGCTTGAATGTGAGCTAGGATAGGTGACTAGGTACAAAATCGACACCCACAAAACTGATGCGAGTTGCAGTAAGGCCCAAGAAGTGAGAGCTCATGAACGTGAGATTCAGTGCATCGTGACGCCTACCAATGCCATGGCAGTGGTGGGCTGCTTTGAAGGGCAACCCAGTCAGACATGCATACCCTCCTCAGAGTTCAGTTCCGCAGCAGTGTGAATTGCCCATCAACTTCCCCCTTTCCGAGCTCAGGCCTGGAGGTACTTCCAGCACTCACAGTCATTATCCTCCTGTCTGCCCAGTAGCTCTAATAAGACAGTCTTCCACTACACTGCTCTTTGCTGCTGTCTCCCACATACCTGGCCTACTCATGCCACCAAACACCTTTCTTCTTTAACCAGTCACCCCCAGGCACAGTGGCTTACTTGCTTATGATGGTCACTGCCATGCTCCACAACACTGAGTTAGCCTTGCCTTTTCCATTTCCTCTACAACACCCTACCCCCATCATGGCATTGTCAAGCTGAGTGGAATCTTTCCCCTCTCTACTCCCAATTCCCAGTCAGTCAGATTCACAATTGCTACTGTTCTCCTGCATAAGTCTCTGTCTGTGCTCCTTGCCTCCAGTTTCTCCCCACTCCAATCTACCACCTTTCAATCAATCCCTATGGTAAACAAGTAACCCTTAACATGCCATCCTATATAACCCATGATGTCACTGATTACACAAATGGTCCCAATGCTTCACCTCTCCTTGAATCCACAATCTCTCCTCCCTTCCACCCTAACTCTCCACTTCTTCATGAGACCTGTTTGGCCAACAAAATGATTGCTTTAAAAAAAAACCTTGATGTAGCAAATCCACATGGTGGTGTTAAATGATGTAGCCATGATGCTTCCATAATGTTATAATGCATATATTACTTTGATTTGAAGAGCAATCAATAGTGGGAGAGGGGAGATAAATACAATACTGAGCTTAACAAAAAGTAAACCAATCTAATCAGACATTTGCCATGAGAACTTGCACAGGCTGGCCTACTGGGTGATATATACAAAAACATCTAAAAGACACAGTCTCCCAGCAGGAGAGAGGTTCCATCAGCCAAAACTCCAACAGCAGACACAGTTGAGCACAGAATAGCCCCTCCAAGTTCAGCCTCCATTACCACCCCACAGACGATAAATACCTATTAGTCTCAGTCACTGATGTGTGTACTGGTTCGAAAGAGGCACAATAGTGTCATAAAAAAAAAACCCATAGGATAATGTATATCTAGTAAGTGATTTCAGAAGGCACCTAGCCTCATCTTCATCAAAATGGAAGCTTTCTCTTCATGTTATTACTCTCTCTTGAAGTCCTGAGTTTTCCACCCTGCTGACTGTGGAACAGACAGCCAGCTCAGGTCTTGACAGACTTCACAGTCTGTCAGACTGTTAGACCCCAGTCTGTCAGACACAGACCCCACAACCAGGGCTCACTGCTGTGTGGCAGTAGACTCCTGATGACATGATTCTCAAGTGCATAATGAAAGCAGGAAGTCAGTACAGACATGGTCCCTTCCCAGTCAGGGGATGTTTGTTTCCATAAAGGCTGAAGTTTCAGAGGGTTTCAGACTTGTGACTCTCAGATCTGGGAAAAAGAACACTCAAAGTGAAATCAAGTCAAAATTGGCAGAAGCTTCTAACCAACAAGCCACAGGTCCACATCATCCACGTGCATAGCAGTTACCAAAGTCACAAAGCAATTTAAACAGGGTTTTATTAACAAGGGAAAATAATCAGGAAAATGAAAAGTCTATAATGCCGCAAGTGACCAGTTATCTTACCCCAGTCACCATTTTCAGTCCCAAAGGCTTATGTCCAAGATGGTGCCCCTTTGCCCCTCCAAAACTGAGGCAGGCACTCTGTAAAATCCAGTCTTTTTTCCAGCAGTCAGAGCTGCTCCACTTCTCCAAGGCTCTTCAAACTGCTTCCACAATTGCTAATGCACAAATTAGCTTACCAAATCTGCTGCCTTGCTGTGGCTCCATGTGCTCCTTTACCAGGTCTGCCTTCAGAGGCATCTGGCCAAAATCAACAGGCCTGCCCTCAGCAGCCCCTGGTTAACTGTGACCTGCCCACCATTCTGGCATCTGACTCCACACCAGCTACATCTCTGCTGGTCACTCTCCCACCATGACTCCATTCCACTTCCAGCTTACTCTTCCACAGGACTTCCCCTTTCTCTCAGTTCGCCATTCTTGTCTCTCTCTTCTTTTCTCTCTTTCCTTGCTCATCCTTTTTTACTCCCTCTCTTCTCACTTCCCATTTTCTCTTGCAGTTCTTTCAGAATGCACCCACCAGGGCATTTGACACCTATACAATTCTCAACTGTGTCACTACCCCTATATCAAAAGAGTGTGTGTGTGTGTGTGTGTGTGTGTGTGTGTGTGTGTGTGTGTGTTAGAAGCTTCCCAACAGGACAACCAAGATTTTGCACTGATGATTGCTTCTGATTTGTCTCCTCTATGTATGTCTGGGAGATCTGGAGAAGAAAATGGCAGCTCAAGAATTTTTTGGAATTCAAGTGAAGGGATTCTGTGAGGATTGTGGGAAAAGGGAAGAAACCAACCAGTACTTTAAAATATTCTCCCATGACACATTTCCTCTCTCCAACTTGAATGATTCCTTTGCAATTCTCTCTTAGGGTTGCAGTAAAGGCAGAGGGTAAAATAAAAACTGGATTTAAAATCATAAGCTTAATCTCTGTGTTCTGAGAGATAAAGGAGTCAACATGTTGTCTTATATAGTAAAAGATAGTGTAGAAAGATAGAAGACAGACAGCTAGAAGAAATGTGCAAGTTGTTACCTCCTCAGCCCAAGGAATCATCCTGAGGTAAAAGAGTCTTTTATTCCCTATTACATTCATATTTTCATCTTCTTCATAGACCTTATAATTATGTCATATAAATATATATAAATATATATAACTATATAATTACATCCCTTATAATTATATGCTAATTTACATTTACTGTTTGTTCTCCCAAATGTATTCACCATGAAGGTAGGGTTTTTAGGAGAGGAGGAAACTAAATGGACATTCTATTTTATTATTGTATCCCCAGATTTTAGAAATTATATGGTATATGGTAGGTACTCAATAAATAATAATTGGAAGTGAAGAAGGAAAGGAGGGAATGAATGAGAATGGACAATCTGCAGTTTCATTACTTGTTAATAATATCCAGCCCATCAAATAATTTGTATTTCTTGAGGAAAACTTGGGTGTATAGAAATAATTTCAATTCATGAAAAGAAAGGTCATATTTTCCATGCATTATAAAAAATACTTGGCATTCATAGAAATATTTCAAATACTTCTGTGTTCTTGGATACTAAATCTACCCTTTAAATAATCATGGCTTTGGTAATTTTGTATATAAATACACATACAGACCCAATCAAGATTAAAATAAGACACTTAATCCTTCTCAGTACATTTCCTTGTCAGAATAATTAAAGAGTTGAAAAACATTATTTTTGTGGTTGCTTTTTAAATTCTATGAGTTAATGATAATTATGAAAACTATGATTTTTGGCTGCAAGTTTGGCTGTAACAAAATCTCTACCAGGCATACTCCCAAAATTAAACAACTACAGAGAAACATTAAGTTTGGTTACTCAAGGTGCTATGTTTGCGTGTTTAAGCTTGCTAGAGAAAGGTCAGCTGGCATTGAAAAATCCTCATTTAAAAAACACTACTATGCCAACATTATTTTTGAATGTGACAATCAGATGCCCTTGACCAAACTCTAAAGAAGTGACCTGTCATCAGGGGCCTCAATCCCCACTAGGGGACCCTGTGATGAGTTCCAGGTACACTAGAAAAATACAAAATGTTCCTTGACCTACAAAATAACTATATTCTTCTGAATCTTTCTATAGTCTTCCTTGAATGAACCATGAATGAGACTCCAAAGTAACATTCATAGAATCTTCTCTCATCCTCTTGATTCCTCTCCATCATGGTAAATTTTCAGTCAAGGCTCTTTTGTTTGCAACTAACAAAAGACCTCTTAGCAAGGTTAAAAAAAGACAGTCTTTTTAATTCAATGGTACAATGCCATCTTGCAGAATGAGCCCAGGACAGGATGAGCTCAGTTGGGGTAAAAGTGCCCACTACTTTGCAGCTGGAACAAAGCCACCACCCTCTTGGCCTTTCTCTTACACTCCCTGCTCTGCCCAGCAGCCTAAGACTTCTCTCCTAAGGCTTGATTGCACCTTCTCCATGCCTTTGGCCTCCAGTAATACCATGATTATATCACATGTGAAAGGAGACTAACTCCTCCCTCAACCCAGTCCAAAACTCCTGGGAAAGACATTCTGACGGGCTCAGATAGAAACAAGTAAATTCTGCTGTTCAAATCAACAGTGATCAAGTGGGAAAGTTCTATAGAGTAAATATGACCATGAGGTGTTCATCTATGAAGGGGGCAGGATACAGAAATATAAACACATTGTTAAAACACTCTCAAGGGGTCTGCCATAATATATGTTTTAAATAACTCTATGAGGAAAGGGGATTTTTACCACTGAAGCTAAAGAACTGCAGGAGTTGAGACTATCCCAGGAGGCATCTTGAGAAGAAAGGCAGCTATGCCACTAAGTACATACAACTTCATTAACCTACACTTCCATGGATCACGAGGCCAATAGGATATCCACTGGGTTAAAATCAATGTCAGCAGAGCTGTGTTGCTTGCAGTAGACTCTTCTGGACAACACACTTCCAGGCCTTTTCTAACTTCTGGCTACTCACATTCCTGGCACAGAGTCTCTTCTTCCATCCTCAGAGTCAGCAATGTTGCATGTCTGGCCACTCTCTCACCTCTCTGAAAGAAGACAGTGAAGTTCTATGATTTAAGAATACACATGCAAGATGAGGCTCACTCTGAGAATCCTGGAGAATCTTTCTGTCTCAGGGAACTAGATTTCTGAAATAATGCTAATTTATAGCACTCTCTATAACTCAGAGATCCAGCTACCTAACTCTTCAGATGTATCTTACCACACCACACCCAAGCCCCAATTCCCCAACCTCAGGGACTATCAATTAATGACATTGGCAAAGTTCCTTTTGCTTTGTAAGAAAATGTATTTATGGATTCTAAGGATTATGTTGTGGACACATCTTTGGTGTCATTCTATCAGTTACTACAGAAAGGTTGATATTAAAATACATTTATTTCTTAAATAAATAAAATAAAACAACAACAAAAACTACACACACATTTACCACATATCGGAAGAGAACAACAGGCCAAACAACCAACAACTAAACATCAACTTAACCAAACAACAATTTGC
>PVHY01005838.1:0-79490 GCA_004024945.1 Uropsilus gracilis | reverse complement strand
GAGAGGAGAGGAGAGGAGAGGAGAGGAGAGAGACTGAGGCGAGGCTGGGAATGGGTCCAGGGCATAGTGAAGTGGTTCAAGTGACCATGGTTCAAGTGGGATCAAGGGGGAGACAGAGGAGACTGTGAGAGGAGAGACTCGGGTCTTGAAGAAGGAAAAGGGGGGTGGCCAAGAGCTGAGGGGAAGCATTCTAGGCAGCAGGAGCCACCTGAGCAAGGGCTCCCATTGTAGACAGGCTGGTGTGGGCTTGTGTTGATAGAAGATTAGACTGGGGTAAGGGAGAGAGGTCCCAGAAGTGAGCCTTGAATGTGACTGAGGAGAATGATGGAGGATTCTTAGAGAACTCTTCAGATGTACAATTTGGGAAGTTTCCTCTGACAGCAGGAAGTTACTTGAGCGAGTCAGACAGGACATGAAAAGACCAGGCTGATAATCCCAGAGAGAGAAGGCAGGGCTCAAAGATGACAGATGGGAGAGGTGTGGAGCCTTGTCTGCTCACCTGGGCAGATCCCCCAAGACCAGGAGGAAGGGCAGGTTTGGGGTGGGGGAGGTGAGCTCCCACACTGGCCTTGCAGGCTGCCATGCCCAGCATGTGTGGAAGTGGTGGTGGTGAGTACTCAGATATTCATGTGTCGGAAGTCTGGGAAAGAGTGTGTCTGAGAGAGAGAGAGAGAGAGATGTCAAGAGCCATCACTGAAGTCACAGGTATAGGTGAGACCACCAGAGAGAAAACATGGGCTGAAAAGAGAGGAGGAAGTTCAAGGGTAGACTTTCAGACACCAATAGTTTAGGGGCACATGGAAGAAAAGAAGCAAGAAAAATGATCAGAGAGAGAGAGAGAGAGAGTGAGATAATACAAGTGAGTTGTTTTTCTCTTTCATTCCTTCCCTTGTGGAAGAACAGATGGAACACCACATGCAGTGATTTAGGAAGAATCTCTTTGGGCACATTCAGGTGAGAATGGAGGGGGTAGGAGGTGGGAGAATGGGAGTGGGGTGCAGGAAAGGAACTGAGCAGAGTGAACAGGGTCAGGGAAGGTGGGGAGAATGTGGAACCCTTAACACCACTGCAGAAAGACATACCAGAGACTTCAGACACAGAATGTTCTCCTTTTTGCAGACTCCCCTTGAGGTTATGAAAGGCCAGGTTGGAAGAACCTAGATTTGCTTCTGAATAGACTGATCCAAAGCATTTTTAATGATGTGTTAGGGAGCACCCCCCCCCCAAGCATGCTAGCATGATGTCAGTCTCCAGGCTCCTCCTCCTGACAGCTCACTCAGCCCTGCCCTGCATTAAGCTGTGACCCAAGGATCATGGTGGAGGGGAGGAGAAGGGGCTAGATGGGATTCTCCTAATCTATACCTCCAACACCTCACAAGAGTGTGATTATGTCCATCTTTTTAGTTTGACCTTCAGGCAAACAACTTAAGCAGAAGTGGTTTGAGGGAGAGGACTTGTATGGATATCAAAATAAATTCTTAGTGCCAGACAATCTAGTAGAATCAGGATAACCTATGAATATACCTTTTGCCAATAGTTGTTCAGTAGCTCTGCTAAACAGGCAGTTCCTGGGTGAATGGCTCAAGGATTTAGAATACTGCACATACTGAAATGATAACAGTTTATATTGGAAACTTTCAGCAGCATGTTTCAAGGGAAAAAAGTTATTTTTAGGTCTTAAGATTTACTACTGATACAGAGAGATTGTGCCTTTCCTGACAGCAAAGAGAAAGGTGAGGTCACCAAGCTCTGCCCTCCAGTATTCCCATCCAGGATACTGTTGGGAAATAAAGCCCAATAAAGTTTGTTCAATAGAGTTTTGTGCCTTTGGGGTCTTTTACATTTTGAACTCTGCCTACCTCAGGGCCTTTGCACTTGCTACTCTCTCTGCTCACAGGTATCCACATGCCCCCCCCCCACTTTCTTGAGGGGTTTGTCTAATTGTCACCTTTCTAGCAGGTCCTGTAGAAAGGCAGCCCCTGGAACTAGCTTCATTTCTAGACTGTCACATACACACGTGGATCTCAGATACATCACAGTGGCTTAGAGACTGGAACTTCAACCTTTTCTTCATTTTTGCTCAGAAAACCAGCCACATGTGGTACTTTCATGTATAACAAAATTCAGTGAAATTTGACTGGAGATGGGTGGAGTAGTTTGCATCACAACACAGTTAATAACCTCCAATGAAAGGAGACACCTCTATTTTTAAGAACATTGAACCCACTGAACAATCTTGTGCTCTTTCCATGCTTCAGTCTCTTCTCCCCTATCTCTATTATCTCTTTCTTCTCCTACCCTCTTCTTTCCTTAGAATCTTCAGTGGAACTCTTCATGCCACTGTTCAGAGCACTCGCCCCTCTCAGCTCCACCTTACAAATCCAGTCCCATTTTTGCAGATCTCAGCTCATTAGCAAGTCCACTGAAAATTGCAAAGTCTTCCCTTCATCCGGCTCCTCCTCCAAGGGACTGTCCCATAACAGCTGGCCGAGCAATTCCATTCAGTTCCTATTGGAGGACACTCCCTGAGGCCATTCATTGACATGGTAAAGAAGGAGGTAAATTCTAACCTTATTTTCCTTGTCTGAGTTCACTCCGCAGGGCTCTGAAAACAAACCAGGTGATGGCACAGGGAGATAATTCAGCGCATATTACCATTATCCATTTATCCTCAAGTCAGGTAAAGGAGGTAAGCGCCCTGCAAGCTAGCCTCTGCTAAGAGCTGTGTTACTTAAGCAATTGTTTGCTGTTTTGCCATATAAGGTATCAGGTACACTGAGCTAAGTTCCCATCCCCATTTGGCAAGACACAGGAGGTCTTGATGCTCAGTACAGAGCAGATGCACAAGAAACAGGATAGATTCAGATTTGTCATTTTTAATGGATAAATAATATTCCATTGTGTAAATCTATCACATCTTTTTCAGCCATTCATCTGTTTTGGGGCATTTGGGTTGTTTCCACATCTTCCAATTGTAAATAGTGCTGCATAAGATATAATATAAATATAAAATATAGATGTAAAAATAAAATATAAATGTAAATATAAACTATAATATAAAATAAAATTTAATGATTAAAAATATATAAATTAAAAAAATAAACAGGATGGAGAAGTGGCCCCTCCCCCCCCCCAGCTATACCACTGCATCAAGCTTAGCTTCAGCCGGGAGTTTGGAGGCTGTAATGAATACAGTAGGAAAATGCAGAGGAAACACCCCCCCCCATGTGAGGGTCTACATTTTCCACAGCCCAGGTGAGATGGGACCCTGAGGGATGCCAGATAACTGGGATATCAGACACCACTTCCACAGGAAGAAATGTACCTGGCCGGACCCAGGCCTGAGCAAATGCGTTCTCCATTCTCCCTCCAAGTTAACAGATTATGACGTTTGGCTGGGGCTGCTTTTCAAAAAGCATAATGAAGATGATATCTGTATCTAAATCAGGGCAGACTAACTGAAACATTGATTTTTTTTTTTTTTTTTTTTTTTTTTTTAGTTCTGCCAGGAATTTGAACATTTGTGTGCTAACATTGCTCATTGCCTTTTTCTCCACTGCTGGTTAACACGTAGGCTTGGGCTGAGTCTGGATTCACCATGAATGGACCAGATAACCTTGAACAAGGCCCATGTTTCCTTAACATCTATGAGATGACCTTGAAGGCACAGGGACAGATGACCTTGAAGGCAGAGGCAGCTGCTGGAACTGTTGTGGGAACAAATAAGAAGGGGTGAAAGATTTCAGTTGACCTCGGTTCCCAAGGGCATCACTGAGATGTGATAGTTGCTTCTGTTGGAGAAATCAGAAGGCACTGAATTAGGACTTTTCGGCCTTTCAATCACTACTGTAAGGATATGTCCAAAGGGTTATGAATGCCTGAGAGCCACTCACTCTGTCTGTGGGGATGGGAAGGTTACTGGGTAGCGATGACAGGTGAGATTGAGGGGTGCAGGAAAGGACAGGAAAGTACTTTGCTGAAAGGAAGCTTTATGTGGTTGGAAAAGAGGGTGGTGGCCAGAGTGAGGCTAGGAAGTGGGTCAGGACCAGCCTGGGATGAGAGCCCTGAGAAGGTCACAACCAGTTCTGTGTTTAGGAGGGAAACTGGTCGATGGTAGAAGATGGACTCTACAGTGGGGAGAGGCTTTCAACTGGAAGCTTTAATAACACTAACAATGATTGCGCTCCTACAGTCTGCTAGACAGAGCACTCAGACAGCTTTTGGGTTTGACCCTGGTCACCAGCACCTTCAGAAAGTAGAGATAATGATACACAATTGACAGCTGAGAAAACTGAAATGGAGAGAGAGGTTAAAGAAACTGCCAGCTCACATAAGGGAATAACTTCTCCAGCTGGAATTCAAACCCAGGTATATGCCACCTGAAGCTTCTGCTCAATGAACAGAAAGGGCTCCTACCCTGAACACAGGCCAGAGGCAGGGCCTCTGATGACACAGCCTTCTTACCCATTTCTCACCCACATTTGTGGCTAAGAGAAAATGCCCACCTTGAGTGTCAGTGCCCCCTCACTTTCTACCTACCCCATACACACATGTGTACACACATGTACACACACCCATGCATGCAACACATAATATACATACATGCCTGTTTATGCATTCACAAACATGCATACCATATTTTGACCCTAAATGCTGCTCTTATCTTTGTGCTGCCAGACTTCTTGGATACAAATCTTTTGCAGTTTCCCTCAGTAGCTAGGACATGACTATCCCCTCTGCCTGCTCTGCCCTCATGGAAGATTCCTGGTTCTCTGCTTTTCCAGTCTGACTATCCTGAGTAACACTCTAGTTACTCTAATTACTGGAGTAATTGGTTAGTAACTAGCTAGACTGTAGTCTAACTAGTAGCTAGTTAGTAACATGTCTAGTTAGACTGTAGTCTAACTAGTAATTAGTCAGTAACTAGTCTAGTTAGATTCTACCCAGTCTAGTTCCAAGAGCTGACTCTTCTTGTGTATTTACTTGGACACCAGTGTTATATGAAAAGTCACAAACTGAATCCTGGTTCAAAACCTGGTTCTGTCACTTCCCAGCAGCAAGCCTTGGGCAAATTACAGAATCCCCATGAATGTACTCACGAAATTCTTGAGAGCAAGAGACAGACACCTTCTCTGTGGACATAAGCCAAAGAAGGGAATTCATTACAAGGACACAAATAGCTCACAAAATCAAATGTACAGCCTGGCTTTGGGGGTGGGGGGAGAGGAGCAGGGTGCTCGGGGTCTCAGGAGCTGGGATGGCCAGCTCATCGTCCAGTGCTGGCAGGTTTCGGGATGGCCAGCTAGGCCCTGGCCTGCAGGTATGGCAGGCCTTGGGGCCTGCGCCAATGTCCTTTAGGAACAACCGACCGGCCACACTAGAGTCACACGGCCCAAGGAAGGAAAGCTTTCCCCAAAGGGAAGCAGGGCACCACCATGGGGGTCAGAAAAAAGTGATCTGGACAGGCACGAGCCACTAGTATATTCCCTTTTCTGAGACTCTGCTGCCATATGGCAAAGGGCCGCGTGTCCTGGGGGAAGGTTATTCTAAAGATCATGGTTTTGAGGATCCCATTCACTGTATAACTCTACTAACCATAAGACAAGGGTTGAGTTTATATATATATATATATATATATATATATATATATATATATATATATATAAATACTTTTAAAAAATATTTTTAGAGACTAGGTCTTGCTATGTTGCCCAGGTATGTCTCGAACCCACAGACTCAAGTGATCCTTAGCCTTAGCCTCCCAGGTAGCTTGGGTTATAGGCATGCTACAATGCCCAGCTTATATATGTATGTATGTATGTATATATATTATATGTATATACTTACTTTAAAATGTGATGCTAGGTGTAAGAGATGTCTTTCTTCAAATATTAGACTAAAGGATACTTTATAGCCTCTTCCTTTCTGAAACTAATTCAAAACTATAAAAAAAAAAATGAAGAGCAGAGGAAAATGCCCTCTTTAGTAAAACTGGTGGGAACATCACCATAAGTCTCCCCAAAA
This sequence comes from Uropsilus gracilis, assembly GCA_004024945.1. NCBI lineage: Eukaryota > Metazoa > Chordata > Mammalia > Eulipotyphla > Talpidae > Uropsilus > Uropsilus gracilis. The sequence continues at coordinate 73,466 of PVHY01005838.1, read as the reverse complement.
AAATTTCTAAGGAAAACAAAAGCATCCAAGGAAACGCAGATACCTTTATAGATACTACATGGGGGTTATCAGACAGAAGTGGGTATAAAGTCACTCTATGTACCACTGACACAAATTCTCAGCATGTCACGAGGTGAGTGGGCCCCAGGACACTCCTGAATGCCAGGGGTGGTCGGAGGAACAGGGTAGGATGAACTGAGTCACCTTGGAAGACAGCAGGAAGAGGAGAGAAAACAAAGAACAATAAGTTGGCAGTTCTTGGTCAAAGTCAATGCAAGTTAATCACTGTAGAGAACACCTGTTTGATAGAGGGTTTCACTGCACAACTATCTTATCTGGTTTTTTTCCTAAAGGGATAACACCAAAAGCTAAGGAGTTATATAGTCCAGGTAGAAGAGGCAATGATTTGAGTGAGAAGGCACTGCTGAGACACATATTTGCACTGTAGCTGCCAACCAGCCACTCCACTGCCTACCCTCTCCCCACACTGTTCTCCAGGGAATGGCCTTTCCAGATGGACTGACTCATTCATTGATGAATAGTTATCAGAAACAAACCAGCATGACCAATACTTAGGTAACAACTAGAGGGGGTGGAGGAAGATGGAGGAGGGGGAGGGGGAGGAAAAGGAGATCAAAAACAAATATGGGCAAAATTTCCAAATATAACTTTCCCACCACATGAGAAAATTTCAGACAAGCACTTTTCCATTGACATCAGATAAATACATATTTTTGATGAAAGAACTAAGGAAAGAGGGAAAGAGAATAACAGAGATAATGTAATGAAGGAATTAGGTAAAGTTCAGAAGAGAAAATGAAGAAGGAAATAAAACCATCAAAGACATGAAATCCAGACTTGAAACAGCCAAGTATTAGAAGAGAAACCAAGTGAAAACATAACACTGAGAACTTGAAACATAAAATACCAAAATAATAAAGTAAAAGCAATCAGAGAGTAAATTATTGGTATGCCAGTAGAAGACACACTAACTGGTATTACAGAACAACTGGAAGATTAGAACACACAAAAATACACAAGAATTTTTTTCAGTAAAGAAATCTAGCATCTTACAGATTAAATCTATTATACATAGATTAAAGTGACATTGAATAACACACACACACAAACACACACAAAGATACAAAACAACTAACTCAAAAGTATATCCCAGTGAAGTTTGTGAGACATCAAGAAAAGGAAAGAATTCAGTGAAATCCAACATTCCTCCACCCCTCGTGTCCCAAATTCACTATCTAGGAAAAGCGATGGCTCTTCAATATCAAGTGTTGGAAAATAATGAGTGACTCAAATTTTCTTTCTAATGTAGAGGCAGCAGATCAATATTTTCAAATAGCAAAAGAGTGAGGAAGCAAGCATTTGTGCATCCTTTTATATAAACTGGGTATAGTCAAATGATGACCCAAATATGACATAGACAAGACCATAAAAATATGTAAGGAAAGATCTCACTCATAGTTTCTATCTAAAAAGACAAAATATCTGGAATAAGCTTAAAAAATATGCAAGATACATGAAAAAAATAAACTACAGAAGAAATCTTTGCTAGAAGCCAAAAGAAGCTTTAAATAAATGGAATGATATATTTCCTATAGAACTGCTTAATAGCTGCAGAGCTAATAGTTCCTTAAGAACCCTAAAGTTTAGCTGCAATTTAATCCCAATCAAGATTTTTTTTGGAGGGAGGAAACTGCAGACCGATTCAAACATTCGTAAAGAAAAACTTGGCATGAGGAAAGAACTTGAAAATTCATGAAAAGCACCATAAATTTGGCCCTAAATTAATGGAACAACTCTAGTAATTTAGGAAATTTGACACTGTCTCCAGTTTAAATAAGCAGATCCACAGATCACATCAGGAGTCTGAAAACAGAAAAAAAAAACACATTTGTGCAGGAAACACAGTGATGGTGTTTGGAAAAAGTGATTCCCTACCTCATTTCTTCCACCAAAAATAAATTGCTGACAAGTCAAAGACGATACCTAGAAACCCAAACTAGAAAATGTTGGTGAAAATACAGAATATGTAAAATAAAATAGTGAATCATAAAAGTCAGAAACCTTGAGTTTCACCTGATGTAAATTTTAAACTTTCATATGATAGAATCCATCACAAAAAGGACCAAAAGTCAAATCACAAATTAGGAGACTACTGACCACACATATTACTCAGAAAGGATAAGTTTCTTTCATATTAAGAGTTTTACATATTAACTCAAAAGAGCAACAACTCCATAGAAAAATGACTGAAAGATATGAACAAGCGATTTTTAACATCTAAAAATTTAGAACAATGCCTCCCTGACTGTGTAGAAGCATGCTATCCTTCTCATAACCGAAGTAATGAAATTTAATTCCAATGAGGTAAAATTATCATCTATTGCTTAAGAAATAACAACTCCATGAATAACTCCTGTTAGCAAAGGTATTGACAGACAGGGTACCAAGGTGTGCCAGGTAGGATTGTGACCAGCAACTGGGCAATATTATCTGTAAGAAGTTAAGGGCACAATGTATGCTCTTTGCACAGTCTTTCTAATAACAGAATGTTGCAAGAAAATCAAATGTGCATTAAATGGAGGTTGGTTAAATTTTTATAAATTCAAACATAAGCATTTGTAAACTCTGTGCTATAAAGAGTAAGGTGCTGAAATTCAAATTGCAAATAGCTCCTAATTCATGATTAGGTGTTTAAAAAGGCAGAATAGCATGTATAGTCCATGTATGCTACCATATCATATTCACCACCAAGGCACTCACAGCCTTGAATCCCCTCCCTTCTGGTGGATTCAAATCTGCTTTACAAAGGAACTGGCAACTTGAAGGCAAGTAAACTAGTAGACAACTCATTTTATTTTAGTTATCATTTTGTCTACATATTTATGTATATATGTATATATATATATAACATGCATACATATATATGTGTGCATATATTCAAACATCTTTGCATTCCCCAGGGTTCTCCCTCCTCCTTATCACCCTGATCTTCTTGTGCTCCTTCCTTCCTTGATTTCTCCCTCCCTGCTATCCCCCGCTAGCTGCTCACCCCAGTTCTGTTGTCAGCTTATTTTGACTTTTTCTTGGTCTATTGTTTGTTACTTCTCTATCCCACCTACAAGCAAGACCATATGGTTTCTGTCTTTTTCTTTGTGACTTATTTTTGTTAATATGATTCCCTCTAGGCCCAACCATGTTATCACGAATGCATCATGTTTGTCGGTTTTGATTGCAGAATAATATTCCATTGTGTAAATAGATCACCTTTTTTTTTTTCATTTTAAAATGAATCAGCATTACTATAGTTGAGTTCCCTCAATGACCTGCAGGGAACTGGGGTTACTATCCTTCCTTATCTACCTACTCTCCCCAACAGAAGCTGAAAGAAGGGGAGGGAGAGAGGGATAAGGGTATTTGGTAATGATATTGTTCAGTTCCCAGTCATACCACCTAGTAACCCCATGATCTGGTGTAAATTGATTAACACCTTTGTTCCTGAGATTCTGCTTCTGTACAAATGGATGACAGTACTTCATGGGATTCTTGCGAGGATCAGGCGAGGTAACAGACATGAAGCCCTTGGAACAGCTGGAACAGCTGCATCATATTATACATTGCACATAATATGAAATGGTGATGCCTCGCTGTGAATTGAGAGCTGTGTTCTTGGTTTACAGTTCTTTCACAGTACTATGATTTCCCAGTGTATTATTGGAATATGCCTAGACATGACGTAGGGGAGCTAAAGGGGAAGGGATGCTATTGACAGACATGTCCACAGAAGCCTTACTGGAGACAGGGCTGAAGAGCTCTCTTTTCTGTAGCACCTACCAGAGCATTTAAGATATTAGCATCAACTGTGAATCTCCGGAGAACCTTTTCCACTCACATACTGTCACTGAGCCATTTCTTCTTTGCTTTCTTTGCCCCTCTGGCTAGCAAAGTTCTCTTTGGGTACAAATGGCAGACAAGTATTCTTGGTCTCTGAAAGAAGAAGGCCTTTGCAGCTGCCCACAATGGGTGGTTTCAATGGGACCTGGCCATGTCTTAGGGTTTCAGTTGGCTTTCAGTTGGCTGTTGGTGATTCACAGGGCAAACTGCTGGAAGCTACAGTTGGAAGACTGCACCTCTCAAAGACAGATTAGAAGCCCACATTTCACCTCCAGTGGTGAGGACCAGCATTCTACAAGGTGACTCAACCCCTACATCACTTCTGAGAAGGGGATATTGGGGTTGCTGAACAGTCTGTCCGTGTACAGAGGAGGAGTGGCTGGCTAGAGGCTTTGTTCTTCCTCTAGTGTCCAGTTCCTGTGACCTGAGCAACTGTACGATGCTGGGCATGGAGAAGGAGAAAGAACATTGGTGTTTTATAAGAAAACTGAACAAACCTGGGTGGGATGTAGCTTGAGAAAATAAAAAGTTAGAAATTGTGTAACAGTATTGGTCAATTTCTTACAGCTCGCAAAGCACTGTCAGATGTATTATCACCTTTGAGCCTCCGCATTTTGTTCAAAGGCCTCTATTGACTATGCCCATCTTATAAAGGAGGAAACGGACACCTGATGGAGTAAGAGAGCTCTCTGAGGTTGCTCTGCTGGTGACATGCAAGGCAAGACTAGGCAACACAGCGCTTCAGAGGCATTGCTCTTTGTCCCACAGGGTTCCCTGGAGGAGAGGATGAGGCAATAAGAAATGAGAGTGGGCAGGCAGCTTCCCCATGGTGTTTTCTGAGGTTCTGCACAGAGCTGCCAACCCCACATGTCTGATAAGACAAGACCTGCCAAGGGTGAAAATCTACCCTGCTGAGAAGCGCAGAACATCATTTCAAGCTGATACTGCATTTTGAATTTTCATCCCTTCAGGTTCAAATTCCAACTCCCCACCATTGCCTTGAGTTTAAAAGAAATAGATTCCACCATCACAATTCAATACCCTGTGAGTCAGAAGTCCCGGTGCATCCATGCTGAAAACGGTCAATTGAACTAGCAGCTTGGCAAATAAGCCAGGAGCCTGTATGCCTCTCAGACAGCAGGACCCATTTTCAAACTGCATTATTACTGAAGAAGAAATAGATCTGTGCTTGCGTGCACACAGGGGATAATGTTGATCACTGTGGTCAGATATCTGAGAACTGAGAGATTCTATCATTTGTTTTCTGGGAAAGTCTTTTCCAAATCCAAGGGTCAGGAAGGAAAGAATATTGACCTCTAAGAAGTTTTCTAGGACTGCTTCTGCCTGGAGAGCCACAAGTATAATGAGAGGTAGTAAATCCTCTTAAAAGGGATTGAATTATGGCCAGGCATGGTGGTGCCTGCCTGTAAGCAGAGCCTAGGAAGCCACGGCTGGGGCCAGGGATCACAGTTTGAGTCCCACTGGGGGCACGTAGTGAGTCCTAGTCCCCAAAAAATAGCTGGGCGTGGTGGCACACACCTGTAATCCCAGCTACCCGGGAAGCTGAGGCTGGGGATTGCTTGAGTCTGTGGTACCCTAGGCAATGTGAGCCTGTGGTTCTACAGGCAAAAATAGCGAGACCTAATCTCAAAAAAAAGAAAAAAGGGGGTGGGAGTTGAATTTAAAGTCAGTAGAGGCAGAGTCAAGCCCTAGCTCCTCATCACAAGCTGTAGCACCTGTGCCAGGTTATTTCTTCTCCCTAAGCTCTGGTTTACCTGGGGGTTTTGATATAAGTATTTCATAGGACTTACTGTGAAGTTCAAGTTAAATAACTTACGTCATCAGCAGTGGCTTGAGCTTCTTAAGTATCCAGCCTATACTACCAACTTTAGTTGAAGATCACCATACTACAGTAGGAAAAGAAAGACCCTGATAAGGCAAATAGACCCAGGTGTCTGAGCAAAGGACATTCTGAATAGACTAGAGCTGGACTGGGTGACCAACAGAAGCGAGCAGAAGTTAGACTGGCATCTAAGTTCACTTGTGCTGTCTCTTCCACTGATTCCAGATGAACCCAAGGTGCCAACGTTGGTTTGCAGCAAAGGTGAGGGAGGAGCTAGGGTGGGGTTGGGGATGGGCAGAATAAGGCGGAGCCAGGACAGGGGTGGAGCTAGGGCGGGCAGTCCTGACGGGAATCAGGCAAGTTAGGGGAGGGACGGAGCTGGGGTGAGGAGGCCTCAGAATGAGGTGGGGCCAGAGCAGGGGTGGAGTCTTGATGAAGGCACAGCTTGGGACTCAAGGTAACCTCCTATGGTTCCAGGGGAGACTGCTGATCGATGAGCTGCTCAGGAACTTAGACCTGAAGATGCTATGCCCCCTTTAACCTGCCAGAAACCTGTCCTGGAAGCCTGCCTCAGAATACCTATGAGGAGTCTATTGCCAAGGATATGAAAATTCGAAACCAAAGAAAGAGACAGCCTGGGGATGAGTTGCAGCAGAGTGGAGAAAGCATTTCTTTCCCTCAGGAACAGGTAGTGAGAGCTGGAGCTGCTTCTAGGGGGGATGATGCCCTGAGCCATGACGGGGCCTGAGAAGCTCTCGCTGACATGTGAACACCGGTGTGACCAGCCAGGGCTGGGTGTGTGGGCACTGGTGGAAGGGCTGTCTCTCTGTTTACAGGCCCTTAGAGCTGGACTTTGTGGCCTGATCCTTTACAGAAACGATTTCCTTCAGTCATGGTCTCATGTTAATCTCAAGACAAGGGGCTAAGAATAGCCCCAGAGGATCAGCTTCCTCTGCTCTGTCATTCAGCGTTCCTTTAGAGAAACATCGAACAAAAAACCTCCATTTAGCAAATTCCTTTGTCCTTTGTTTGACAGGGACAGTAGACAGGCCACAGACCTGAGGAGTCTAAACAGCCATGAAACTGCTCCAGGATGAGTCCTGGGTGGGAATCCTGGCTCTTCCATCAATTTGTGACATGCTGACAAATGATGTGATTTTGTTTCTTAAATGGAGCTAGTAACACCTTCCTGGAGGGAGGTTAAAGAACTTGCAGGTGCTAGTTACTGGTTGCTGACAACGTGCAAGGCATACTGCTAGAGTGGGAAAAGCTTCTCACTAAATTCTCACAACAAATCTATGAGTCAGAGATCATCCTCCTTCCCAGTTCACAGATTGTCTACCCCAAGACAAGGTACCTTGCCTGGTGTCTCCAGCTGGTGGGGGCAGCTGTGACATCAGTGAGCACCCTCGCCTGTTACTGAGTGGGCGCTGCATGGTCCTGCAGCTCTAAACCATCTGAATATTCCCTTTCTAATGATAGGAAGACTTTCAGCCTTTTGTCCTCTTCAACTTGCTAGCATTTCAATATTCAAAAACAGTAGCTTGTTTCCTGCATGTGTTATCCACCCCAATGTAGTCCATGTGTTTGCCCAGCTGTTTTTGAATGTTGTGTCTCAGTTGCTATACTGTATAAGGTAAGTCAGGTGACATGTTTTTGAAAGCACAGGGTCCCAGGTGGCTCACATGTGTAGGATGGACACAGCCCTGTTATAAAATGGTTCTTTCAAAAAAAAAAAAATGGTTCTTCCTTAAAATTTCAGACATACTGAAATGTCTGGTTTCAAATGTGGTTCCCCCTTTTAAAGGGAAGTCCTTCCAGAGGTTAAAGGCTTAATTCAATAATCAATAATTCAAGACAGTGACTCCTTTCTGGGAATCCTCTCTAGTATCAATGACATAATCTTTCCATCCTTCAAAGGATAGCAGATCCACATGGAGGTGAGGAGATGAATTTTTTAAAACAAAGCAAAGTCATCCTGAATTAAACTTGTGAACTAAAAGGAATAATTAAGCTGGGAAAGGTGGGATTTAGTCCAAAGCTGGTAACCACTAAAAGTATGAAACTGATACAGTATGCGCCTCATACTTTTAGTATGATACTGATCAGCCTCCTCATGGTGCTTATCTATTGGCTATAAATAAAGACTTTGTCAGACCCTTACCTGCAGACCCTTAGAGGAATTTATCTGAAAGTCACCAGAAAGAGAGGTGGTCACTTTTGACACAGGGCAGCTCTCCTGGTGGCCCGGTCACTTGGAGGTAGAAGGCCACAGTGGTCTCACCATGAGAAAATGGGCTGAGTGTGGACAGAGAGGATCTGAATTTGCCTTAGGAACCAAAGTCCATGGAGAGGATGCTGCTGAGTGTCATTGGACCCTGCTTTCTGGTTTAGTACAGGTCAAGTGACCCCAGGAAGAAGCACAGGAACCCTCATTTAAAGGACCAGGCTGGGGTGGAAGATGGGAAAGAGAAAGCTCAGAATGGAGGTGGGAATGGAAAGAAATGGAAACAGCGCCTTAGCCTGATCTCAGGAGCTGTTGGTCCTGTGTTAAGAGGGTCAGCACCTCCGTGGTTCTGCATTCAGAGACGCTTTGATTATGTCCAAGAGCAGCTGAGTGTCATGTCATATCAAAAGCACTATTATGTCCTCATTTCTCCAGACACTCATTAGCTTCACATCTGTGAAGCTGGTGGGATGGGTAGTGCCATGAAACCTACTGGAGAGAGGAATGGGTTAGACAGGTGAAGGAGTCAAGACTCCACTAAGCTGACTGCTTGAAGCCACTCAACTCAGTGACCAACCAACCACCAGAATCTGGACCTGCTGAAATTCACCATCTATTTTCCTAGAGTCTTTGTCAAGAAGATAGAAACTTCAGCTATTATGTACCAAAAAATGATCACAGTGACCTCAATTGTCTTGACTAACATCTTAGAAATAAATTTAGAAGTAGCTTGAAAAATTAGAAAACATTAAAAATTGAAAAAGATTAAAAAGTAGCTTCAACTATTAGACAAACCTGACGTGACAACTTATGTGTGGAAACCCAAGGAGATACAGGCCAATCACACTTGTGGAATCACCTGTTCCCTCTTCCTCTCAAAGGTGGCAACAGGTACACAGGTAACATTCCCGGGGGCTGTCATCTGTGCTTCCTATTCACAGATATATATGGTCTCCAGCAAACAGCAACTCTGTGAGTCCTGTGTCAGCCCAGCCTCCTTAATGTCCCTGCCTTCGATAATAAATCCTCCTATCTCACCTTACCACTCCCTGTAATCCAAATGGAAGTCATATTGGAGCCCCAATGGCATGAAATCCCAAAGCTCTGAACTTTTGCTCTGAACTTCTAAGCCTGGGTTTGAATCAAATCCCTGGTGATTATAAGAAAAGGCTACGGCGTGGATGCCTTGAGGATGGATTCTCTGCTTAGTATCGCTGTCTTCCACATGAGTGTAACATTCACAGTTAAAACTTGAAGTGGATGAAGGAGAAAGAAAGAAAAAGATGAAAGAGAGGAATAAGGTAGAAAGAGAAAAGGACAGAGTTGTAAAGGAAAGAAGGGCAGGAGGGAGTTGGAGGGAGCCAGGAAGGAGTCCACACCCTTCACCTTGCTGACATGACAAGTCTGGCTGAGTCAGAGCCTCGGTTCCTGTTCCTGGACTTCCTGGCAAGGTATAGAAGGGATACCCCTCAGCCATCATGTCAGCTCCAGCCTGCTAGCCTGTTTTCAGTGCTCCATGGTATTAATGAAGACCAGTTATACAAATACATGGTTTGTGTTCTTAAAAACTGCCAAGGAACAAAGAAAAATGAAAATGGGAGTAGATTCTACCCAGAGGCATTTTCACCAGTAATTCTTGGCTTGCTTTTCTTCTGCAAACTATGCCCACCTCGGGAGATTTCATCTGGATAAAAAAGACTCCTACAAAGCCTCGTGGTGTCTGATTGTGAGTTGAACTCTGCCTTCTGGGGCCATATGTTTCCTAAGGAGATGGCTGAGCTCATCATGCTCCCAGGGACAAGTACATCTTCTCTGTAATTCTGCCAATGTGCCCCACCCCTCGGCCAACATGTCCTCTGCAGACAGCCAGTTCCAGAAGGACTGTCCACACTGTAGTCATCCGGGGCTCATCCTCACACACATCTGCAGCTATTTCTTGACTGTCTTGCATGTGGCAGAGACTGTGTATCACTGCCCATCCCTCCCTGGGCAGCAGTGTCATGGAAGACTGCAGACGTGCCTCACAGTGGTCCTTTGCTCATTTGGAATCTCTTGGATATTATCCTTGGCACCTTGGCGGGCAGTAGAACTTCCATCCCTCTGGGATCTGCAAAGGCGCCTGATGTGCGAACAATAAGCTGAGACACCCTGGCCTGGCTCTCAACACACTCTCATCAGCTACAGCAAACTGACCTTGCCCTTGTCACACAAGGAGGCCACGCCCCTCCCAGGGCCACCACCAGCTCAACTGTGGCTTTTATACAGCTTGGCAATAGGTATTCCTCCCTAAAAGATGCTCCTAACAGAAGATCATGGAGGATGTACTCTTTTTGGTAGAACAAGACACTTGTCCCCTATCTTTTAGAAGAGTGTCATGTCCAGTCATGCTCTGGATGGTATGCAGGTACCTCTTCTCTACTGGCATCTTTGCACACATGGTGGTATGTAGGGGTTCTGGGTGGCATCTTTCATGTCTTGATAAATGATAGACAATAGGCCTGCTTTAAAACTGGAGCCTTCCACTACTGGTTCATACAGTCCACATTACCAAGCCCTCACTCCGCACCAGGCCCTCTCCTGGAGCTTGCTGCCCCCACAGAGTGGGAAGGCACATAGTTATGGCGAATTAGTAGGGATGTGGCTGGTTGATTGATTGGTTGACTGATATCCAACTTACCCATGAACTGTCACCTAATTCCCTTGTGCTCATTCTTCCCCTCTACCCCTGCGCCTTCCCTCCCCATCCTTTGCTTTATTCTACAGCCAGCTTGCTTGTTTTGATTTTTTCTTGACCTTTCATTTGGTTTCTCTATATTCCATATACCAGTGAGGTTATCAGTATTTGTCATTTTCCTTCTGACTAACTTCAGCTAATATAATCCCTTCTGTTTCCATCTGTGTTGCCTCAATGACATGATTTGGGGGTGCTGGTGCCATGGTTGAAATTATTGGTGAAAATGTGTTAAGTTGCATACTGATGCCTTTGACCTATGAAGCAACAAAGCAAGAGATCCTGTGATGCATCACAGCACTACTGGAGCCTCTGGCCAACTCAGCTGAAGCATCACCGGACTTGTGAGTTCTAGAGTGAGGCCATCTTTGGCCATCCTTCAGATGCAGATCTTGCCAAGCTGCAAAAGCCCTGTATATCTGGAGCGAATCAGTCATCCAGATCTGGGTGCTATCAGATCCATTGGGTTGAGTGAATAGAGTATTAATATATGATGCAGTGGAAATGCTAACTCAGGAGTGTGCCCTGGAGGGTCCATTTTTATAAATAAGAGTCTTGAGGAGGTAGAGTCACAGTCACAGATCCCCTACCTCTACGCAGCACATATTTTGTCCTCCCGGGGAATTCCCTATGATCAACCGACCAAAGAGTCGCTTGGAGTGACTTCCCCATGCCTGAGCAATGCACTGGTGCTGCCAGAAGTGACTGCTGCTGCAGCTTATCTGCCCTCAGAACTCACTTCAATGGCCAGGGCCAGCAACAAAGGGGAACGTATCAATGGGAAGAGTTGCAGGTAAAATGGGAGGAAGGGAATTCCAGTGACAAGACATAAGGATGGACCAGTGGAAGCAATTGTGAAGTCTGTAGAGTTTTGCTGCCTCCTATCAGTGCCCATCAAGGGGGAGGCACCACAATCAGGAAGACAAGATGGCTAATGCCACAGATGTAAGCCACCCTAGTGCTTGAAAATGGGCATTTGTGAATAGAAGCTCTGCCTGACCACAGATTCCCTCCAACCAAGAGAACTGCTATGACAGCCAAATGGCCGAACTGCCAGGAGCAAGAAAACACCAAACCCTCAACATGGCATTACCCCCTGAATAACCAGCCACAGCAGGCAGAGTGATGATACCGTAGCCCTTCTCCCTTGGAAGGGGCAGTCACTCATTGTTATGGACCAGATCATACTGCTCCAGGTAGGTGTTCACACTGCCTTCTCTCAGTCACTTTTTCTAGCACCACACCTAAGGACTTAATAAGCTGCCTGATTTAGCATGGGATCTTTGTACAACCAGAGTCTAGGCCTTTAACAATATGTGCATAATTATAGGACCCACTGGTATGACCAAAGACCTTCATGGTTTGGATTCAGCTGGCCCAGAATGATGAAATGATATATTACAAGCTTACTAAGGCACAGGAGCTAGAATAGCTCCCTCCAGTTTGGAAGCTATCCTCCAAGATGCAGTCTTTCTATGGAACCATGTTCTGGGCACCCAATTGCTGGAATGTATGTATCACAGATTCAAGGGGTGAATATAAGGTTGCCCCTTCTCATCATCACTCCCAGAAACCCACTTAAGGAGTTCTTCCCCTCCCACCTACTTGGATTCTTCTGGATTGGAGGTCTTGGTATTGGAGTGGAATTTCAGAAGGGATGCTTCTGCTAAGTGACACTTAAAGATTCCAAGCTTTGATTCCCACCTATCTCTCTAATTCCTCAGACTGGTGAGCCAAGGGTGAAACATATTAGTGAGAATGATAGGCTTTGCTTACCTTGAGAAGTTAGGGTTCCACCACATTATGGGGGAAGGAAACGAGAGACTATGGATAGTGTTAAACAGGCCAGAGTAGGGCCCTAGTCTCACTAGCTGGCAACCAGAGTCCAACATCTGAACTGGTGGGTGAATGGGCATCTGTAGAAACACTGCAACGCAGCATTGAAACCTGTTGCAATGACAGAAGCCACATCTTCTCCACTAGTCCACCTCTGTTAAAGTGTTTAGAGATGTGGTCAGTCACCAACAGGCTGGGCTTAATGGCAGGTATAAGAGACCTGAATGGCATAAAGTGTGGCATTTAATCAGTTGCTTTTCATTCACTATCTTCACCTGCTCTTAACCTTCTCTTTGATTTCAGACACAGCTATCACATACAGTTCCATGAAGGCTTTGGTCCTTTGTACTGGAATGCCTTTCTTCAAATGCATACTGCAGACATGCCCTCAGCTGCTCCTCAGCTCTCCTTTCTCTAGAGTGAGTTCTTCCCTCCTACATAAATAGACCTTTGGCAGACCTGTCCTGCCAGCCTTCCCCACGTGCCTAAACGGAACACAAACAATCTCCCAAACAGTCTAGGGGAAAACCTAGGTATGAGTAAATGACTAAATAACAGAAATCTAGACCAGAAGAAGAAGTGGCCTGGCAACCTGCATGCTACCCTAACCCAGGGATTCTTCACTGATGAGCTGCAGAAGAAAATGAACTTGAAAAGTCCCTAATGAGAATCTTGTTTATCCTTCCAGCCAGTTGTTTCTGCTGAATGGGAGCTTTATCCCTTAATTATAGCTGTCAGTGGCTGACAATTTAGTATTGTACAATTTCTTAGAATTCGCGCTCTCATGATTGTAAACAGTCAATATTTTCACAGAATCAAAAGTCTCAATATTGTTCAAGGGTGTATTTTAAGTTAATTGCTGTACTTCACAGCAACACCACAAGTTCAAATCTACAAGCTTACTTCCTCCTGCTTAGTTTCTCAAGTAGGTACCTACAGTTAGATAATGTGGTATGCAAATCTTTAAGGGTCCTGTGGTTCTTTTAAGGTGTGTACCTACTATGCTCATTCAAACACTGCCATCACTCTTTCACTGAAATACTGAACTCCCCTAAACATCTTCCCATGAACTGTATTTCTTTCTTTACAGGAGCCCTATTGCTTATGTAAACCATCCCCACTTTTTTTTTTTTAAGTCAAGCTGTGATAGCATAAGAGTTGTCTGTTTCTAATTGTTTTGTTACTCTTGACTTTGAACTTCACACGCTTTTAGCGGATGTACTTCTTAAATCCCTTCTTTCCCTGGGAGTGAAGCATTGCTAATACAAACCATGATCAGCCTCTTGAAGCAGCTTTTATCTGCACAGGGATGTCTTGACCAAAGATTGTAGCTCTTTTGTCCTGTTCATATGACTATGGATATTATTTGATTAGATTCTACTAGGTCAAGTTCACAGCCGACTGCCTTTTCTTTCCATACTACACGCTATGCTGATTTTATTATGGTTCTTATGTGCCAGTGGTTCTCAATATCACCATACTTATCTTTCCCAAGAGAAAATCCCATCAGTAATTCATCATAAAAAATGTACCCTGGACTGAGTTTGAGTGTATGGCTCAGCTTTCTCTATCACAAATGCCGTGCCAGCGCGTGGATATCCAAATCAAGAGGACATCTAGGAAAAAGCCCAATACTAGGAATTCACAATCTTGTATAAATATTGCTTATTAGAAAGATTAGAAAGAATTTAAAATCAACTTTCCTAAATATTTGTATTTGAACATATTGTGTATGAGAACTCATGAAGTTTTATATTTCAATCATTTCTGTAGCCCTGTGTCTATGAGCAAGTTCTGAAATTCTTTGTGTTTCCTTTTTTCTGTTATAAACCAGAATTCTTTTGTTTATTGATCTCCGAAGAGTTAGAATTGCATGAGATGATATCAACATGTACAGGACATCACCCATTTGTAATTTGATAATGTTGCCATCTTAAAGGTAGAAATTATACCTCTAGAAACAGAAGTCACTTTCTCATTGGATGATTTTCCTTTCACTCTCAGGTTGGCCTGAAAAAACGCAGACAGTTTCTATGTGGTGAAATTTCAAGAAATACTTTTGCCACCTGCTCAATGATATTTGAAATATAGTCAGTCATCCAGGGTGTATTTGTTATAGATAAGAAAAACTCCTGAGGAAGAGGCAGGCTGACGTGGATTCAACCCTCCAGTGTAAATTAAAACCTGGTCCTGAAAACTGTCCTAGGAGCAAGTTTGGATATTAGAAACTGAGATAACCCTTGCTTGGTATATCAGTATCCCAAAAGATAGATACCTTGACTTTCTCAGAAGTTCCTCACCTCTTCATCCATAAGCTCATTATAAAACTGGTAAGAAATAATGGTAAAACAATAATCACCTCCCATAATCACAATGGACCATTGACCATATAGAGTGCCCCTACCCCCATATAGAGAACAGTTTGGTTGAGCATGTAAGTCTACAGACAGGGATACTCAAAGTCCTCTTGCCACGATCACTCTGAATCACAAAACATCGCAAGTACAAAGACATTTTTAAAACTCTAATCAAGGGTTAGCTCAACTATTCACAGAAGATAAAGGTTTAGTATGAATGTGTAGATCAGACATGAGATAATAGGGAGTGTCAGAGTCTTTAGAAAACTGAAGAGAGAATGCATGAGCCTTGCAGTCATATCTAAGAAAAAATTTGTGTTGATGAAACCAAATTTGTCCTAGAGTAATTAAATATGCCCCTCCACCCCCGGCTTTCAGTCTGAAACTCTCTACCTAGCTCTCCATTATAAAAGTGACTACGGATACAACCTTAGTTACAAGATTGGGAAGGCACAAATTAAAATGGCTAGACTTGATTGTTAAACTTCAAACTCCTCCTCTTCCAGGTGAACTTCATCTTTCCATGGATGTGTCACACTTTGTGTGTCACACTTTGTGTCTTCAGTCACCATGTATATCTTTTCTATTCTTCCCCATTCTTTCCTGCTCTATCTTCCCTCTTGGATTGGTTGTTGAAGGAAACTCCACGTAGCTAACACTGAAAGTGCCTTTGTGGAAACACCAATATCTGTTCCCAGTGTGCCACCTCAGTGTACCTTACAAAACCATCTCCCAGGGTCCAGAGAGGGGAGAGCCACTTAATGTCCAATTTGACCCTATACTTTGACAGCAGGACCACTGGGAGAGCAGAAGGCTCTTGTGAGAACAGCCTCGATGACTTTTTTTTTCTGTTCTTGTCTTTCATACACAACCCTTAGCAGACAAGCAAACACTATCCATCTCTATCAGAAAGAGCCATGGTACAGGCATAACACAAACAGAAACATTTTTCCCCACCCACTCCACCACTACATAAACAAAAGCAAATCTGCAAAGACACTGCTTGGAGTAAGACATACACAGGAGTTTACATTAGCTAGAAGAACCCAGCTCCTCTCTTTAAAGCCTCAGCATTAAGAAAACTGTCAAGTCTGTGCAGTGAGTCAGGACTTGGTTTATATTTGTGCAACTGAAGGGCCTATTTAGTTGATTCTGTCAAGAGTAAAGGAATAGGCTTTCCCAAAAAGTACTGAATCTAATGTTCAGCAAGAAAGACAGCTCGTGGCAGCTTTCAACAAAACTATTTCAGCTTCTACCTATAATACCTCCAGAAATTCTCAGGGTTGAGTTTTAGCTATCATGTCTTTATATATATTCATGAAGATTTTGAAATTTAAGAGATGTGTTTATGAATGATACTGTCAAGAGAGTGAAAAGATAACTCACAGAATGGGAGGAAATATTTGTAAATTATATACACATTTTCCCCATTGTCTGAGAGTGCAACTATGAAACTGTGCCTATGCAGAAATAGTGGAAAAATGGTGAACCAATTACCATTCATTTTTAATGAACAGTTTTCAGCTTTCCCAAATCCAAAAAATAACTTAGTAAATCATGTCTAAAACCTAAAACCATACTAATGTAAAATAAAAGCAGGAATTTCTGAAGAAATACAGTTTGTATCAAATAGCCCTGGGGAAGGAGGTTGGAAGGATAATTCTTGATGCTCACACTGCTAGAACCCAGAGAATGGCTGCTGAAAAACAAATGCTGAATACTTTCGCTTTTGATGCAAAAGTGGGAAATCTTCTTCAGATTTCTTTCAGTTATGAAAATGTGTACCAGTATAGATCTTCCTTTAAAGCAAAGCACTATAAACTTTCAAGAAGTGGGAGATACCTATGTTTGATAAAGGACTTGGTTCCAGAACAAGGAATAAAGAATTCTTATAACACAGGGACAAAAAGATAAACAACACAATCCAAAAAAAATGAACAAAGGATCTGAATAGATGCTACTCCAATGAAAATATTCAAATGGCCAACAAGCACATGATAGAATGCTCAGTATCATTAGTCATCAGGAACATGCAAATAAAAATTGAGATACTAAGATGGTTATAAATAAAAAGATGAATAACAAGTATGGGTAAGCATGTGGAGAAATTGACATACTCTGATGGAAAGGTCAAATGTGTGGTTGCTTTTGAAAACTCTGGCAGTTTCTCAAAGTGTTTAACATAGAGTTACTATGCAATATAATAAATTCACTCCTATTTCCTTGTCCAAGGGAGAGGAAAACATAGTCCACACAAAATTGTGTTGCATATATATTGAAGCATTTCTCATAGTAGCCAAAAAAAGGGAAACAAACTGTCTATTGACAAATTAATGGGTAAATAAAATGAGCTCTAGACACCTAGTGAAACATTCAACTTGCTCTATAATGTAACACAAATAAATAATAAATTTATTTTTTAAAGTTAAAATAACCAATCAATCAATAAAGTATTGATATATAGTCCAGCTGGATGAACCTTGAAAGCAGAATGTTCATTGTGAGAAACTGTTGACAAATGAGCCCATACTATGTAATCCTATTTCCATGGAATATCTAGAATAGAGAGAAGGAAAGGTTGGTAATTATCTATGACTTGGAGATGTGTGGGAAGACAGAGGAAGTGTTTGTGCATGGGGCCATATCTCTTTGGGGTGATGGTTGTAGGACTCTGTGAATATAAACTGAAAATGGGTGAATTATATGGCCTGTGAATTATATTTTGAGAACTTGTTTAAAATACATTTTCAACAGAACTGAAGCATAGAGCAAGAGAGGGAGAGGAGGGTGAAAAATGGGGAAGGGAAGGGCACAAAAGATTTAGATGGTTCACGAGTAACAAGGTGATGGGAATCCTTGGGGTAGACAACGATGTATATGTATTTATATGGATATAGATATATAGGTGCATTCAATAAAAAATAAAAAATAAATAAAAATAAATCTGTCTTAGGTAATGGCAAAAAAAAAAATAAAATACATTTTTAAAGAACAGAACAACGCAAAACCACAGCGTATTTAATAGCATGATCAGATTAGTTACTCCAATTCCCCAAGTATAAATCAGTAATAAGACTGGTGATAAGATTACAGAAGCATGCCTATAAATACACAAAAGTAAACAGGGGAATGTAAAATACACTAAATTATTGTTATTATAATTACTGTCTTTATTGAAATATAGACTCACAAAAAGTTTCAAGGAGAGTAGAGAGAATTCTGTACGTTCCTCCCAGTTTCCTAAACGACAATATCTTCTATAACCAAGGACCTTACAGATAAGGATCATTAAATAACCTTCCAGTACACTAGCCCTATCGACTTTGCCCGCCTTCAAATTGGCCAAAACAGGATGAAATATCCTTCACCACCAATACTACCAACTGAACACAGCTGGAAATTCCTGCGTTTATCCCAGATTCCCATAAAAGGCAGGCCAGTCACTCTATGCCTGGTGTCCATGGAAAGGGCCTTCAGAAGACACAGCTCTGTGTGGTCCGAAGCAACAGGGCCGCCTCGGGTTAAGGGGCGCAGGTGTGAGAGGGATTTCTGAGCCCACAGCAGACATCTGTGCTCACCAGCATCAAGGAACGGGGGAGAGCAAGTGTGTGTGAATGCGAGTGTGAAAAGCTGCACTTGAACATTCATCCCAGGGGTGGCAAGTGAGAAATGAGGCTGATGAAATGTCAAGTGAGGAAATAGTAAATCGATCGCCATAGATGGGTCACGGTCATCAGTCAGATTGGGGAGTAAACAGGGACAGAATGCAACCCTCTAACGACTGAATGCAAATGTGAGAAAAATAAAAAAGCCTTGGCTTGGTGCTAAGGGTAACATCCAGTCGATTCGAAGTGCAAAACAAAACTCAAGGAAATACTGAGTCATTTCAGTTCATCTGGATAGAAGGCTACAAAACATTACCAATCTTCTTGAAGGGAATGTGCAGGCTCTTGTGCCAACCTCTGCTTGGTACCCTGCCTGGCCACCATCTTGCAGGTGGCATCAAAGTTCAGAGAAGATGCAGGTAAGATGGTGTAGCAACTAAACCAAGTCTTGAAACCAGACTAATATGTGCCCCATCCATTGCAACTGTTTCATTGAGTAAACTATTTGTTTGTGCTAAACTTCAGTTTCCTCATGTGCAAAATGGGGATACTATAATAGCAGTACTTGTCTCACATGGTTGTGCATAGAAAGTACTAGATTAAAAATGTGACTGCAATTAATCTATGAGTATTACTGTTGACTGAAAGCCCAGATCCTTGCATGACCTGGGAAGAATGCAGTTGTGCTAGCTGACAGGGTCTGATAAACCCCATGAACCACCCTAATTACCCTCCAAGAGTGACACTGAGACCAGGAGAGAGGGCTGGGCTTAACAGCTTTCACCTCCCCAGGTTCATCCATTAAGAAACTACAAAGGGCAGTAAATCAAAAACGGGGGTGGGTCTTTTAGAGGCATTGCAACATGATCTCAACAGCCTGGGTTAGAACTGGCGGGAGACACCAGAAAAAGGCTAGAACTGTTTAAATAACATGACATTTCAAGTAGAGAGATTTCACTGCATTTCATGGAAAAGGGCAAGATTTCAACTTTAAATCCAGTATGAAAAGAGCATGAGGTTCCTACTTTAAGCTCTGTGACCATGCATCCCTCTCTTTTTATTGTCTCATTTCTGTTTGCTTTACAAGAAATAAAACAAACTCAATTCCATTCATATGAAAAATCCAGAACAGATAAAGCCATAAAGCCATATGTATCTTGGTAGTTGCTAGGGAGCTACAGAAGTAGGGTGTGGGGAAAAACTGCTGAATGTGTACAAGGTTTTATTCTGAAGTGGTACAAATATTTGAAATCAGCTAGGGGAGGCATTTGTATAACACTGTGCACATACTAGGTATCACTGAATTGTTCACCCTAAAACAATTTCATATTCTATGAATTTCACCTCAATAAATTACTGAATTTCTTAAAAAGAGTTGTCTCTATTTCTGTTCTGCTTGTCTCTCATTTTCTCTGGACATCATGCAAATACTATCTTTGTATCCACCACCACAGCACTAGAACTGCTACTGTGGAGATAATTGTGATCTACAGGATGCAAAGTCTCAGGGATAGGGAAGCTAGCTGCAGGTAGCTGCAAGGGAAGCAGGAATTCCAGGAAGTCATGGTAGCAGGAAGGGAGATCATTTGAAGGGAAGACAATATCCAATCTTTTCTACTTTTCTTTAATCAAGTTTCCTCATTTAGAATAATTGGTTATAAGTACTGTGCACTAACTGATTGTGCAATTGGATATATACACAATGAAATACTACTCAATTAAAAATGACAAATTTGATGAATTTGAGATAAGATGGATGGGCTAGAAGAAATCATATTAGCAGAAATAAGTCAGAAAAGAAAGACAGAAACCAAATGGTTTCACTAATATATGGGACATAGGGAAAACAAGCAAAAGGCCAGGAGGAAAAGTCTAAACAAGCTAACAACCAAACTAAAGAACACAACTGGGGGGGGGTTGCAGAGAAGATGGGAGGGAGTAATCAGGGAGGGAATGTGGTGGGTAATCCCCGCGGAATACAAATACAAAGATATGTACATATATATATACATATACATATACATATACATATACATATATATATACACACATACACACACACATATATATATAAATTTAAAAAATAGAACAATTGGTTAACATTGTAAATTTACAAGCTGCTTTTAATTCTTCTCCTGTTGTACTCATAATGACCACATGGGTCTATATAACTACCCCAATTCTTTTCTAAAGAGTGGTACATTGAAACTGAAAAGTGTTTAGCAAATTGGAACTCCCACTTCAAGACATCACACTTTAGCCTATCTGCATAGAAGGCCCAGACAGTGTGAGTTTCGTCTCATCAACAAGTTGAGATGAAGATGGTTTTCAAGAGGCAGTATTTAAAAAAATTCAGAAATAAAAATATTCAGCTAACTACATCTACTGGTAAGTTCCATGGTTCAAATTAAGAAGTTCCACTAGGTAATCACACTGATATTTGGACTTGTGGATTGCAGAGTCTCTTAGATAGATGGTTTTCTAGGGATGCATTTATCACAGATTATGATCTCACTTGTTTCTGAGAGTGGAGATAAGTTTCAGAAAGTCTTGCTCTAATAAGGAAGAAGCAAAGGCTCCAGAGAGAGCACATGCCTCTAAGCTCTGCTGGGTGAAGGTAGTAATGACTTTGTGATGGATCATGTTTCATCTTCACAAAAAACTTGATTATGTTCCTACAGTTTCATGACTCCTAAAGTCTTTGGGTTACTTGCTGGCTGGGGCAGTTTGGAAGACATCTGTGAGCTCGTCTAAGAGGGAGGGAGGGAATGTAGCTAGGAGAGATAGTGTGGAAGGAGAACCCTAGATGTTCAGAGGTCACCCCGATGGGTGAATTTTGCTAGAAGAGTAGCCCATTCACTCTGGATCTCCTATGACTGTCACCTGCCCAACCCAGGCAAGTGACAACCAGGAATTCTTTACTGTAATAAGTGCTTGCAGCTCTTTTATCATGATTGTGCTTCTTATATTTTTATCAGCAGAGAAATCAATTTTGTCTCTCTCATTGAATTCAGTTGAGGGAAGACAAATTGCAAATAGATATGGGAAACTACTTCTTAAATGTTGTGGCTGCCTCGAAAGGATCGTTTCTTTTTTTTTTTTTTTTTAATGCCTCAGGTAAAAATTAATTAGGCAACAGGTTAAGCCACAGATATTCAGAAAGCTGATTCAGGCTCAGCATAGATGTGAGCTGGGAACAATGAGCCAAGCTGGTTAGGGAAGGGAGTTTCAAGCGCTGAGCATCACAGGGGCTTCCCAAAGGCCTACAAGCTTCTTTCTGAATCCCCAGGACCAGTCTGCAAAATGGGGGTGTCATGCAAATCCATAGGCATGGAAGTCAATCAATAACTTCATAGAACTGGTCCGATCACTATGGAAAGTTGTGAGGATGACCCTCAAAACACTAAAAGTGAACCTGTCATATGATCCTAGAATCCACTCCTAGAATCCACTCAAAGCACACAAAAACACAAATTTGAAAGGAAATTTGCCCTCCTGTTTATTGCAGCACTGTTTACAATAGCCATGATATAGAAACAGCCTAAATGCTTTAAAATAGACAAATGGATAAAAAAGCTGTGGTATAGATACACAATGGAGCATTACTCAGTCATCAAAATAAGTCAGCGCATGCCATCTTCAGCAACATGAATGCAGGCAGAAGCGAAATAAGTCAGAAATAAAAAGATGTTTTCATAGACATCTGGAATATAAAGAAACCAAACAAAGGGTCAGGGAAAAGATCAACTTGCAAGCTGACCTGAGCTCCAAGGCATACAGAAGGGGAGGGAAAGAGAGAGGGGTCTAAACAGGGGAGGGAACAGCAAAAGGGACTGTAGTGATGGAGAGAGGATGATGGGAATGAGAACTGAGGGGAGAAATCAAACACTGTATAAAAATGAACAGTCTAAGAAAATCAATTTCATTTAAAAGAACTGGCTGTTTACACAATAATCTACTTATATGGATTCAGGCAATGAGTTAACTGAGTGAACAGGACAGATGTGTCTTTCAGAGGCAGGGGTGGTAGCAGCTCTTAGGGAAAGCTGCTTGGGTGTGAATTTTTGTTCATCCAGTCTACTTGTTGGACACACAATGTGGTCATGGAGATGTGCTACCTCTTCCATGCCTCAGCTTTGTTACCTGTGAGGGCTCATGAGCTCCAGATAAAGACCAAGCTAGTCTGCACATAACAAAGGCTAGAGCAGAATGTAGCATCTAATCAACACTTCACAGCTATTAGCTCCTTTTTCATACACAGGGTTATACAGATAGACCTTAACTGTAGGGAATATATTTAAGGTGGGACAAAAGGTAGAGTCAGGCAAAACAGTAACACCTGGGCTGTAAAAATGACGATAGTTTCTATTTTGGTATTCTGATTAGCAATCATCAGTACCAACACCCTGTGATGTAAAGACGGGGTGCTGGGCAATCAATGTGTGTGCATCATGTTAGATGCTCTCAATGGCCCTTCAAGGTAGATAGTCAGAAAATGATCCTCACTTATTTTTCAGATGAAGAAAATGAACTTAAAATAAGTCACCCAAATCCATTCAGTAACAAAACTGCAATTCAAATCCAAGCCCATCTGAGTTCCAAAAGTCCAGGGTGATTTCTCAGGCAACCCCCAGAGCACCCCACCTGCCCTTCTCCCCATGCCCAGGCTGATCAGCACCCTACCAAATGAGCACCTCCACTCAGGATGCTCCAGCCCTCACAGCCCTGCCTCATGGACGTGGTCACCCCCATGTCTCTCCGAGGCTGAGGCAGACTTGGAGCACACACTCCATTGTGCTCCCAGCAATAGCAAGGGGGGAAGTGTCTGAAACTTTGCAGAGGAGTTGAGATGACAATGCTGAAAACACTCGGATACATTTATTTCCAGCCATGCCAACTGGCACTCTGGCACCTCCTTTTGAATAATGAGCCCCATTCAAGTTGCAAGGCTGACTCATCGCTGTCCATGCTAACGAGACAGACTTGCTGACTGCAGCCCAAAGGGCTGGAGACCGCCCAGGGACACTTTCTCATTAGCGCCAGCAGAATGCCACCTCTCCTCCCAGCATGAACACCACTGGGGCTTCAGGTCCCCACTACCACTTCCTCCCATGAACCTGGACCCCATGGGAAGGCAACCCACAGAGAGGAGCCCACATGGCTGGTCACCCAAGCCAGTGGGTTGTTACATGTCACAGCATGGGAGATGATGCAGTCTTTACCGGGGGTGAGTGCCCACCCTGGCTTGCATATTTATTTTTAATCCTGACAGTTCATTAAGTTGCAAGGGGTTGGACTCTGCCTTGTTGTGACATTCAGGAACCCCATGTCCCCAGTGTTGTATTTATTTTGGGTGCATCTCCTCATTAGGTAAGCGCTCCTGGAGTTGGCTAGCTGTGGGCTTCACACTTCTCACATTCGCTGGGCTACAGCCAGTCCAGCCAGCCGTGTGAAGCTTGGAAGAGCCACAGGCAGGAGGCAGGTTATGATGCAAACAAGCATCCAAGCTGAGGATGCTGGGTTGAGATCAGCAATGACCTGCCGGTCCCTAGGTCTCTGGTTTTCAATTAAACTCATGGTGAAAAGAGATGAGCTCATCAGATGTCATCTCTGATAGCCACACCTGGGCCTTGCCCGGAGGAGGCGATTCTGTGGAAATCCCGCAGAGAGGACTGTTCCCCAGGCTGCCCCTTCCTGACCGCAAGGCTCACACCTTCCTGGAGCTCCACATGAGCATAGCTTTGCCTGCATCTCTTCTTCATCCTCTGTCTACTCCCTTTGGGGTTTCCTAGCCCAAGTCCTCCAGCGCTAAGCCCCTCCCAGCCGGCAGTCAGCTCCACGTCTCTCTGCTGAGTGTGCTCTGTCACCCAAATGCTTAAGCCTTAGTTCCTCCTTTGAGGCTGCCCTGTGTTTAGCTAAACCGCCTGTTTCCCAGCGACAGCTCCATGCAGCGCTGGTTGCCATGGACAGCAGGGCAGCACTCCAAGAAAGGGCACCGTGAGCAAATGCATTTTGGAAATGCTGGGCTGGAAGAGAACTGTTCAGGCTTCAGCATTGTGAGACTATCACGTCTGCATCATGACCAGCAAAGGCCTCTCTTTCTAGGCTGACAGAGCACTGGGCTCCCGAAGGGGTTCCAGGAAAGGGCTCCTATTCTTGGGGTCGGCAGAAATACCACAACCGCGGGTGCGGTGGTGCACACCTTTAATCCCAGCCTCGGGAGGCCAAGGCTAGGACTTGATTGAGTTCGTAGGTTCGAGACTACCCTGGGCAACATAGCAAGACCTGGTCTCAAAAAAAGCAGTGGGGAACAGTGGTGGGTGCCTGTAATCCCAGCTACCTGGGATGCTGAGTGGGGATTGCTTGAGTCCCCAGAATTGGGACTACGCTGGGCAACATAGCAAGACCTAGTCTCAAAAAGAAAGAAAAAGAAAGAGGCAGGTGGGCAGGCGGGTGGGTGGGCAGGTGGGCGGGCAGGCAGGCAGGCACCATCCCATTTTGGGGACAGGGGACAAATGGCTATCTGGGCTCCAGTCAACAGTAGTTGGCCACCTCTAAAGAAGACGTAAACTGGCAGCACCCAGACACACCTCACCTGGGCCACTGTGATCTTGAAAAGTCATACTAGTTGACAAGATGAAAAAGTCCAGTGTGCACATAAAAATCCTTTGTCACATCTAAATCTCCCCACCTTGCAGCAAATTCCAAGGTTCGTGCCCACCTCCAGCCTCCCTGATTCCCAGTCTGCTAATGTGTTCCATGATGGCTCCTCTGGCACTTGAGTTTGAACCTGAGGCATTCAGCCAACCTTGTACTAAGACCGTACTGGACACTGAACACACAAAGCAGACAGATGAGGGAGAAAGAGACAAAAAACAACACTCCAGGAACCCTCACAGACAGACTAGGGGTTGTGGGGAGGCCCAACCGTCTAAGAATAAAACTGAAAACTAACTGAGCATTTGCCACACACCAAGCAATTTACTTGCCTAGGGAATAAGGAGTGGTTTTGATACAGGGTAGTGACGTAGTTAAAATTGTATAGGCACCAAGATGCCCTGGTGGGTGGAGTCTGAAAGAACCAAGAGAGAAAATAGGAAGTGGGAAATGGGAGGATGAAAGCGAAGAACAAGAAGAAAAAGGGAGAAAAAATGAGGGAGGAGATGAGAATGGCAGGTTAAGAGAACAGGCCCACGTGGCCTGGCCAGGGTAAGCCTCCTGGAAGACTGAGCTGGAGGTGGCAAGGAGCGATGGTAACCAGCAGAAGAGTAGTCGATGTGGAGAATGTGGCACCGCAGCAAGGTGGCATAGTGAGCTGGTACCTGGAGATGGCCAGGGATTTGGAAAGCTGATTTGTGCATCAGCAATTGTGGAAGAAATTTGAAGAGCCTTGGTGAAGCGGAGCAGCACAGAACTTTGGGGAGAGAAGAAGGAAAGAGAAGATGCTGGAGAAGGACTGGGCTTTTGCAGAGTGCCAACCTATGAGGTTTGGAGGGGCAAAGGGCACCATCTTGGACTGTGTCTTTGGGACCTTTGGTACTGAAAATGGTGACTGTGGTAAGATGACTGGCCACTTGTGGCTTTGAGGACTCTTTGTTTTCTTGGTTAATTTCCGTTGTTAACAAACCCTGATGCTGAACTGCATTTGAGTGGCAACTGCTCTGCAACGGTGAGGGAACCCGGGAAGCAGAAGCCTCATTTTAAGAAGTTTTTTTTTCCCGTGGCTTGTTGGTAGGTGGCTTCTGCCCCTTTTGACCCAATTTCAGTCTCCCCTTCAGCAAACTGACCAGGTAGAGAAGCACACCGCAGATAGACCTGTACTTCCCATGGCTCGTGAACAAGTCCAGGGAGTTCAGTGGCCAGATGCAAATTGCCATAGGGCAGTTGCCTGGGTTGCTCATGGTCTGTGATGAGAGAAGAGGCTATACCTTTTGTTTGGAGCTTGAGGGGACCTGAACTCTGGTCCTCCAGCCAATGAGAAGAGTCCTTCAAGGCCCCTTCTGAGGGAAGACTAGGCAGAGGTCAAGAGTCCTGAACAGGAGGAGGGAGAATGCAGAGAGGATAGGAAGGGATGCTGGTGTGAACCAGCCTAGGTGATCCCTAACATCTGCCTCCCAAATCTCCTGTAGGTTATGCCCAGGGCATTCAAAGTTGCCAGTATCTTCATCCAAGTTCAAGATGCTGCAGAAGCAAAAGCTGGGGACCTGGTTCTGACATTGCTTTTGAAACCCAGGTGAGAGTCAGTTCTCTCTAGCTTCAGCTGCTCACACGCCTGCCCCATCACGGTAGCATCTGAGTCGTTGTGCATGACTACAACAGACCCCTTTCCCTGCAAAGCTCTGCTCCACATGTCTCTCGGAGCAGCATGTTCATCACTGCTCCTCCAGCCTCCAGCCTCTTCTCTGCTCTGCAGGGAGCCCTTCTTTGTGCCTCTCTTCTTCTGGAGCAACATCCCTTCATGCTGATGTGCAAAGGGGTCGCAGAACAGGTCTGGGGCCATTTTGCTATGTAGATGATTTAGCAGAAGCAACACGAGAGCCATTGGGGAAATTCTCTCATGTAACTAAATCAGAAAGTAATATCCTGTTTTGTCTGCACTCTGCTCTCGTCCCCACATGTCCCAGAGAGAAATCCTGGAGTTTCTCCTGACTGGCTGAAAGATAAACAAACCACCCGCTCCCAGCCTTCCCCTAGAGCGGTCCTAGGGAATTACACTGGAAACAAAATGTCATCAAAACTGAGCCCCGGGGAGGGAAACAAAACCTGAAATTTCTCACAAGCTGCTAATTTCAGTTCTTAGAGCCTTAGACATGGCCATGTGGGCATGGAGTAGGGGAGAAGGGGAGGGGAAATATTTGCATCATGAATGTTTGGCTCCCAACACTTTCCTTGTAAGAAAATCTCCCTTTTCACTTGCAAGAACTCTCCAGAATACGGACTGTTGGTGTTAGAATAGTAGAGGGGAAAAAAAGTGACAGAAATCCACTAGTCATGAGATAACGGCAAGAATGTTCATTTAATTTAATGTAGGAGAGGAATTTTAACTCCAGCCATCCTAACAGTGTATGATGGCTGGTGGGAAAGTGACAACACATGTACCAGCAGCCTTGGTCCTGTCTGAGTTAGCAGCAGGTGCCAGAAGCTCACTGATGACACGGCTGCTTTGTGAAAACTCCCCTTCCTACACTCCATCCCTGACAGAGCGCCCTACCCACAGACTGAAAATCTGTGTGACTCAGAAAAAGCAACAAGGATGCAGGGCTTTTGGGTTTCCTTCAGGTTTGTTTTTTGTTTTGTTAAAAAACATAATTCATGGTAAAAAACTAGTGACATTTGGTGAGCATCCTGAGATGCTGTGCTTCCTGTCTGCCTGCTTCTGGCCAAGACCTCTGGACTCTTCCCAGGGTCAGGCCTCTGAAGGACCCTTCTGTCCTTGACTTGAGTCAGAGAATCCTTTTCTAGCATCTGTGGCTTCCTGCTTGATATCTAAGCTGAGGGTTGTCTTTTGTCCTCGAGAGTTGACACTCCAGAAAGAAGTGGGGTTTTCTGAACTTAACAAGGACGGGGCCAGACAGGTCAACCCAAGTCACCAAGATCCTGAAGTCCTATCAGATTCAATAATAAACCATGACCTTTATACTTACATATATTGATTTGTAATATATGTCATATGGGCAATATGGACAAAGCCCAGGAGTAAGAGTCACAAGATGGTAGCATCTCTGGGCTGATGACTGAGCTGGGAGGTACAGAAACTTATGTGAGATCAACCCCTTGAGAGGCACAAACTAAGCAAGGCAGAAGTACAGGGGAGACCAAGCATCCCCACCACGAGATTGGGAGCTGGAAGAGGACCTGGAAACACAGACATGGACTGTGTCTGCTCCGGAAGAGCTTATGTAGCAAATCAGAGTGAACCAATCATGCACTGAGCCTAAAAAATGTACTAGAACTAGCCATGGGCTCCTTTCAAATTAAGCAGAGACAAGTCACCTGATCGTCCCAGGTCAAAGAGCACACATCAATAGGTGATCTGGAAGACTTGAGCAGTTAGAGACAGATCCATACCTTCTACCTATGATTAGAGGCCCAATAAGTGAAATGCTTTGCTGATGTGATTGGAAGGTGAACAAGGGTTGAAAATTAAGTTTCAATTATAATATCTGATGTTTAAGACAGATATCTGGTCAGCAAACATATCCCCTCTAAAGCCAAAAAATCCAGTGACATGTTTTCACTTTCACCCCTAGCCCACCTACCCTTGCTGATTGATGCTGCATGTGATAATTGCATCAATAAAGCAAGGCTAGGATCTCCCCACTGTGGAGCAGAACTGCCACTGGCAACCTGTTCCACGATGCCCTGACTCTTCTTTGTCCACAAGCCCTGTTTCTATATTGCTGCCTCTACACAACAATGGACAACTATTGACACTGTTGTACTGTGTGTGGCTTAGGTCTGGAAATTACAGAGAGAGTGAAAGAAACAGAGAGAGAGAGATACAGAGGCAGAGAGAGGCAATGAAACAGATGCACCCATAATCATAAATTGACCAAAGCAGAACTGGCCTGGGGACTTCTTTGAAAATGGAGATTTCCACAAATGGATGAAAAAGATGTGATATATATACACAATGGAATATTGCTCATTAATTAAAAATGACAAATTTGATGAATTTATGGTAACATGGATGTACCTAGAAGAAATCATATTAGCAGAAACAAGTCAGAAAGAAAAAAGACAGAAACCAAATGGTTTCACTAATATATGGGATATAGGAAAAACAAGCAAAAGGCCAGGAGGAAAAGTCAAAGCAAGCTAACAACCAAATTAAAGTACACAACTGGGGAAGGGGGTGGGGGAATGAGTGAGAGTGGGAGGGGAGGTGGTGGGTGAGCCCTGGGGAATACAAAGATGTAAAAAATATATGCATATAAATAAAAATAATAAAGGAAGGAAGGGAGGGAGGAAGGGAGGAAGGGAAGAAGGAGGGAATGAACAAATGAACGAACAAAGAAAAGGGAGATTTCCAGGGCATTTTCAGGCTGGATATTTTTAGGACTGCAGAACAAGAGAGACTTACCCAGAATATGATGTAGGTCCTTCAGAGCATCTTCTTCAAGGTCAGAACTCCTGGAAGGGTCAGGGAATAGAAGACAATTTGACTCTATGTTTCTTGAGGCAGCCAGTCACCTCAGGTTAGTTAGTAAACTTGCTCATCTCCCTTAGTGTTCTATGGGCCATGACAGGAAAAAGGTAGGAGGGACACTATCTCTGATCCAATGTGTGTCCTCCCTGCCTTTGGCTGGGCCACCCAGGCTACCTGGTTCTGGCTTATGGTATAGACAGATTATTCCATGAGTTGCCTGATTTACGTCACACTGTGACAGACAGTGGTGCCTGGGGGTTTCCTGAGGACCATGAAACTTTACCTCAGGAAATGCTACAGAAGATTATGGGTCACTGTCTTAAAGTGAGAGTACAGATTGTAAAGGTGTTAACTGGGAGATGATGGTGTGAACAATTAAAGCTAAAAGTAAATGTGATAGCATTTGTAAATGCATTAGCATTTGATTTTCTGCCCTGGATTAAGAATTGTTCAAATTTGATAATTTCTGATCATTCAGATAAGAAGATTGAAGAACTGAAGTTGTCTTTGATGGTGGTCATCCATGAGACCATGCTCTCAGAATGCTG
Source organism: Uropsilus gracilis (assembly GCA_004024945.1). Lineage (NCBI taxonomy): Eukaryota > Metazoa > Chordata > Mammalia > Eulipotyphla > Talpidae > Uropsilus > Uropsilus gracilis. The sequence continues at coordinate 43,258 of PVHY01005838.1, read as the reverse complement.
AGCTAGAAAAAACTCAGGAAAGAAATATCCAAAGTCCAAAACAATATGAGATAAGAGCTGATCTCACAGAAAGAAAATTGCCTGGAATTTTCATCACTATCCACTGAGCCCATGTGATTACAGCCCAAATAACCTTAAACTTATGTTAGAAAAGTAACATACAACTAAAGATACATGAAAAAAGGTATGAATAAATAGTCCCAAATTAAGAAAAGCACAAAACTATGTTCACCAAGAGCTGAAGCATGGAGAAAAACAATAGAAGAAATGAACAAAATTAGTGCATATTCTAAAGCATGTGTAGGAAATACTCTCCAAAAGAAAAAAATGTCACATCTATTCTAATGGGATTCCATTAAAAATGGCAGACACAGCCAGGAACTGGAAGCCACATATGTGAACATTCAAAGGGCGTTTTGAAGAAATTGATCTGTGTCCCTGAACTAAATATTCCCTTACAAACTCTTGGGGAAAAAAGCAATCAAATATAGATTAAATCTGATGAAAAAGATAAAAAGGAAACATTTGAAGGTTTGTATCAGAACTACCTAGAAAAAAAAAATGCATCCTGAGACTGGAGCAATGCAAAGATTGAAAAGAAGCTTCAAAAGCTTCAATTCTGAATAATGGCTGAATTGCAATAAGGAAAGGAAAAGCAACTTCACAGGTTGCATGGGGAGAATCTGCCTGGAGATAGAGGAGAGAATGTCCCCACAGAGGAAAACATGAACCAAATCTGCCTGGCTGGAAACATGAATGTAAGAGACACTAGTAGAAGAGATAGCAGACTGATGTCCTTTGAAGACACAGATAATTGCCTTTAGTAACAAAGCTCATACATATAATGAGTATATGGCTAGTACTTCAAATGTGGTGCACCAAAATTAACTGACACAGATCTGAGATTTTGGAAAGGGAATTGGAGGCTTTGATAATTGGATTCCAGCATCTGACAGATCTAGGTGATCCACAGATTCCTCAGAGACATAAGATCATTGAGGCAGGCACTGTGCTCACTAGGGATGGCTCAAGGAACCAGGGTCTGAGTGCCCTGTGTGGACCAGATTACTCCACCCCCACCTCCAGGACCCAGAGAGAGAACAATAATAATCCCATCCTGTCAACCTGATCCTGAATTAGTTCTTCCTCCAGATGGAGTTGGCCCCACTACCCAAAGCTCATGCCACCTCTCTGGACTAGCCTTACACAAATTCATTATATCTCCTTTTGATGGAGCATAAAATGCAACATTCTTAAAAGCAGAAAAGAATAAAATGGTCTTGGAAATGTATCCTGTGCTCTGTCTCTCCCCTTTGAAAGTAGACCAGACAGTTCAGACTTCAGTACTTCATCTGAGTGCCTAAACAGGTCTCCCATGATTGGAATTGATTCATGCAGGCAGCTGAAGAGGGAGACCTCCCATTTCCTCCACTTCCTCGGTAAATCCATATAAAGCCCACTGAAATTACTTCCCATAAGGAGTTGTTTCTTACTCAGCCCTGCCTTGTGCAGCTCAAGGAATCTCTGTCCGTTATGGGCTGTCCTTGTCATCCAGAGCCAGAGGGAAAGATTCTGTCTCCTTTCTAAGGTCATTTTAAATTCTTCCTTTTTCTGTTTTGCTTTTAAGTGACTGTACATTTGTCCAAATTGGAACTTGATAGAATTAGAACTCATAGGGTAGCATGTCTATGATTAGAGATGATTCATAATGAAGCTCTTATGAATACATTGTTCTCCTTTTATTTTGTTCTTTACATAATGTAAATATTATGTTTTCATCTGATTAGTCAGTTCACCACAACACAAGTGATAATAAGAATGTTGCAAGGTAGGTTAACAACTAGATATATTTGAAATTTGATAGGCTATTTTTGTTTGCTAAGAACTATATTTAAAATAGATGTGAGATATCAACAAATTTGTTGAATGAAATAAAAAGCAAGAATGCTCAATGATTATTATTATTCATGGAAATGGGAAAAAGACTCAACAAAAAATTTTCCCTGCCCTGTGATTATGCATGGACAAAAATTTGGAAGGAACCAGATTAAAGTGATAATAGTGGTTAACTAGCTCCAGAGAGACCAGTGGCCCAGTGTTGGCAGCATAAGAAGGACTATGAAGTGGAAGGAAGGTGAAGTCCTTTGAGGCAAACAGGTAGTTGTGAGAGTCATCAGGCTGGTAACACATGATCAGCTCATTCCATTTCATCACTGAGCAGTATTTCATTGTATGCATTTACCACAATCATGTGTCTCCGTTCTCTTGTGGATGGACATTTGGTTGTGGCTATGATGACTAAGAGTGTTATGAAAAATCTGATATGTGTCATTTCATGGACTTATGCTTTCACTTTGGGGTAACTCGGGGAGAAATGCTTGGGTTACAGGGTTAAACGTACATTAACTTGCAAGAAATGGTCAAAGAGTTTTCTAAAGTGGTGGGACCATTTTACCAGTTATAAGAATCCTTTCATATTTTTGCCAAAATTTGATATGTCAGTCTTTAAAACTTAGTCTTTTTTTGTGGGTAAGAAGGGGCTCATTCATGGTCACTTTAATTTGCAATTTCTCTGAGATAAATGATATACAGCTTTATATTTATGTGTTCATTACCTGTTTGTATATTTTCTTTTGTAAAGTGAGTAAAATGTATATTTTTTAAAAATTAAGTATGAAAAAGATTTGCAAGTAGAGTGAAATTTAATCAATGAATCAGTGACAATTCATTGATTAAATTTCATTCTACTCACTGATTTTCAATAAACAATATTAATTTTCCCTTAATGAAAGTTTGAATTGAGGGCAGAGAGCATAACTAATATTTTCTTCCAATCTTCAACATACATATCTTGATGTATAGAACTACAGCCTCAAAAACTATTACATTTAAAGAATGAATCAATGAAATTTTTAATTATTTCAATTATGCTTTTAATCTAATTTCATATGTACTTAATACTTTAATGACTAATTTTATTCTGCTATCATAAAACAATTTTCTAAGTTACCAGGTCACCTAATCTAAAAAACATTTAGCATTTCCCCATTAGATTCACAGGTGTTAAAACCTTGCTGCTGAAGGTATGTGATGGTTTATACCACCTGTTTTAAGGCTCTTGGGTATAACTCTAGTGGTAAAAATGATGAGTCAGCACTTACCACTCATGACAAACATTATGTTTAACTATCTTATATGCATTATATATATTATTTTAATTTTTACAAACTCTAGAAAACAGGTACTTTTGTTTTCCCTTTATTAATCTGAAGGACAAAGAAATTAAATAGCTCGCTAGCTGTGAATCAACCCAGCCTTGAACTCAGAGAGTACTCTTACTTTCTCTGTATCCGTCTTTCTCCTCCCTTCCCCACCCTGTGTGTGTATGTGTGTGTGTGTGTGTGTGTGTGTGTGTGTTTATCTGTCTGTCCCTCTGTCTCTTTCTCATTCATGTGCAATAGCCACTTCAATAACAGCCAAATACACATTTACAAAACTTACCATTCTGTGCTTATGATGTATGGACCATACAGTCCCACCTTCAAAAGACCTACACTTTCAGACCAATTATTTAATAGCACTTATGGCCTTTGGCCAAGGCATTCATACTTCTCTGCTCACAGTCCATGCTCATATATTAGGGTGAAAGCAATGTTTCCCTTTAAACTTCAGTGATACATGAGCTAAAATTCTGAGGTCTTCTCTATAGATCACCAGCCTGTCTAACCCGAAGTGCTCCATCTTCCAAAAGAATTGCCAGACTCCCCTATCAAGGACACCTTCTCGTCAAAAGCCATTATTGCTTAATTCTGGAAAATACTCAAGAAACATAAATCAAGATGCGGTAGGAAAACAATGAATCAGCACTGTGTCTCTTAAAGGCAGCACACATTTTAACGCCATGAGTTTCAATATTGCATTCTTATTTTATGCCAAATAGGAAGTTCCAGACAAACTTCCAGGTGTCATCTAAGAAAGGCCTTAAGAAAGCTGGGTGTGGTGATGTGTGCCTGTTGTCCAAGCACTGGGAGGCAAGAAGCCTAGGATCATTTGAGTTTGCAGGTTTGAGACTAGTCCCCCCACCTCCACCCAGCAACATAGTGAGAGCTGGTCTCAAAAAAGCAGCCGGGAGCCGGTGGCAGGCACCTGTAACCCCAGCTACCTGGGAGGCTGAGGCTGGGGATCACTTGAGTCCATGGGATTGGGACTACCCCAGGGCAATATAATGAAGACCTAGTCTCAAAAAAATTTTTTTTCTGAAGTTTTATTTTCCTTCAGCCAGATGTGATTTTACAAATAGTATATAACGTTGATTAAGCTTATTATTATATAACCTTGCTCTCAGTGTGATCATAATTTCTCTGGAATTATTAATTTATAGAATTTAATCAGTCCATTTAGAATAATGAACGAACAATGCTTAAGAGCTTCAGTTTTCAGGTTTTTTTACATAGTGTCTTTTCTAAGAGTCAGTTACCAGCAGTTGTAAAGTCTTAGGTTTCATATCTTATCACTTTCTCAAATAAGATTAATTCCTGGTTCAGGAGCTGGTGGGGATAATAAAATACCCTAAGAGAGATTGGAAGAAAGAAAAAACAAGAAAGTAGAATCCCATAAAGCAGAACAGTTCATCTGTGATTACTGAGAACTGACTGCTACAATTTACTATCATAGTGCAATGCTTTGGAAATCCACAGAAACCTTGGCAATTCTTAAGAAACTAATACTGAGTCTTACAGATGACATGAATCCTTTCAGCAACCCTACAGTCTAAGAGAGAGTAACAAGGAATGTTGAAGTAGCACAAAATCAATGCTGTCTTTTCTGCCTACGTTAATTCTTTCTTGAATTCATGGTTGTCTAAGATCCAGGAAACTGCCTGAAGCTCTTCTGAATACATTGACACTGTCTTAACAGTGTCCACGTGCATGTGACCTGAGGCAGGATCTCTGGGTACAATTATTTGCCTCCTCTCCCAACACTGGAGGAAGGCAGGACCCGAACAGTCCCAGAGAGGCTGACCGGCCACCCAAGGACTTGACCACTACAGAGAAGAGGAAAAGACATAAAATAATGCAGGTACAGACCTTTGGTTTGAGAACTGGAATTTGGACCTCTAAAAAAGAGGGGTTAGCTTGCTGGAAAACTTGGAACTTGAAACCTGAAACTTGGAAATCTTGTAACTTGTAGAACTTGGAATTTGAGTCTATTGGAAAACTGACTTTGTGGAAATGCTGACTCCAGGTTTGGGGTGGTGAGAAGGCATTATCTTGAGCAGGTGCTTTTTTGTTTGAATACCATTTCAGATTTGATGCAGAAAGAAGACACCATCTTGAGAACATACTTTCTTTGGCTTTAGGACTTTAGAGACTGGACAATAACTGGTATAAGATAACAGGGAATTTGTGGCCTCTGTGACTCTTGGTTTCCCCTCATTTTATGAAAAATCTTGTTTTTATTGCTTTCAGTTGTCTTGCAATTGCATGTGGGTGGAAGAACCCAGTGACTGCTAGTTTAAATATCAGCATCTCTCCCTACTTAGTTTTGGTGCCTGTTTTGTACCCAGTCTCACTGAGACAGGCTCTTCTTTCCAGGCCACAGATGCATGAACTGCTTTCCCTTTTTCTTTCTCCTTTGTATCTTGTATTTGCATCTATTTATTAGTAAGTCCCATTTTCCTGGAAACACTTTGGAGAGCAAAATATCAGACTCCCCATACAAACACATGCTTTGACAAACAACAAGCAGTAATTAGTCACTTATTTAAATGAATTTCAAGCATACAGAGAAAAGCAGTGTGGGCACATAGAATTGTTCCTACCTTCCACCTTCACAAAGGCAAAAAGGGGAGTTGGACACAGCTGCCCTGGCCTCCCGTCTCGCCCTTCCTCACCATCCCTGTTGCTGTTTTTTGAGCATCCCATTGCATCTGATATGAAATGCCCTTAAAGCAGGCAGGAAAATGATTCTGGAGCAGGAGGGTCTGGTAGTAGACCAAAGGTCCCACATCTAGCCTGTCCCACATTCTGTCTTCACAATGAACAGTTTTCAGGCCCATCAAGTCCAAAACTGCCAGTCCATACTTTCTCTCTGAGAGAGTTTCCATCTACAGGTGAGAAGACAGCACCAGGGAAAACAGCTGCTCCTCTCTTTGTGCTGCACATGCTGGAGATGAAGACACGGGGCTTGGACAGCATCTTCATTTTATTTTCTGATGCGCCTGACACAAATGCCAGCAACAGCTCCAAGTAATTGCTCTCCAAGCTCTAGTGAACTGAATATCTCCATTGAAGTCATGCATGGCCTGGATGTTGTGGGCTTTTTTTGGTGGTTTTTTTTTTTTTTTTTTTTTTTTTTTTTTTTTTTTTTTTTTTTTTTTTTTTTTTTTTTTAAGGAGAGAAAGATGACTTTATGCAGTGGTTGCTAGGCAGCAAGGCTTATGGGGTGTGTGGATGTATGTGCAGATTTGCAAAATCCCAGCTGTGAGCCAGGGTGTCCTCATGAAAAAGCCCTCTTGATACAACCCCCCAAATCTACTGCACCCCAAAAGTAAGCTGCTCTTGTTTATTCTTAACTACCTGCCATTCGCACATCCCATTAACTAGTGATAAACCAGGAGATGATCTATGTCACCAAATCTCTAACCTCACCAAGGCTCCAGAGGCAACCTAATCTTCCCACAGAACCCCAGTGAAGGTTCTACAGAAAACATATTTTTCATACTTTCTACACATTGCTTTACATGCACATGAGAAAATTTGGAAAATGCAAAGAGTATAAGACAACTAGTTAAAGAATATCATAACCCCATGGTTCAAAATGATTAATGGCAATTTTGACATTTCTTTTATTTCTTTTGATATTTTATTCTATAAGTAGATCCATAACAAACTGAGATCACCACAAATTTGGGATTTACTATAATGTCTAAAAAATAGTAGACACACCCAATAATCTTAATGAGTGGTTAAGCATATTCTATTTTATACATTTTTCAACGAATATTGCATATGTATTTTACATTAACAAAGATTTTTAATGTTTGTTTAATATTTTATCACACATTTGTATTGCAAATCATTTGTCTACTTACATCTGGTCTGCTATTATTAGGTATTTAATTTTATCCAAATTTTCAGCTAGTTTAAACAATGCTGTTATAAAAAAAAATAATTATTTGCCCAATTTTCAGGTTTCTTTAGGCCAGATTCCTAAAAGTAGCTGTATTGGAGCAAAGGCACAAATTCTTTAACATTGCCTAATTGCTATTGTATTTTCAAAAATATTGGCATTAATTAAGGTTACCAACATAGATCATGCTAATTTCTGTAACAGTGTATGTTTATTAACATAGTTATTTCTAGTTTTATAAAAATTCAGTCAAGAATAAGTAGGCAAATAAAATAAAATACACACAATAGCAACACACTCTTGTACAAAGTCACAATCTCAATTACATAAAATCAACGATAGACTCTCACTTAGATATGGAATGTAAGAAAACAAAACAACCAGAAGAGAATGATGGTTGGCTGAGGCAAAGAGGGTTTTGAAGGGAGGAGCAAATTGTGTATGGAGGGGGGGGTGTTCAAATCCCATGGGTTCTTATCCCATTATAAGATAAGTAAGGCAGAGGGCTGGTAGTCCTGAGAATGTGATGTAGCATGTGGCAATTACAGTTAAGAGTATGCACTGCATAGTTGAAAGTTGTTAAGAGAGAAGCTGTAGAAAGTTCTCATCACAAGACGAACATTTGAACTGTGCATGTTGACTGGTGTTACCTACCCTGAATTGTGGTGGTTATTTTGCAATAAATATAAATTGAGTTGGGTATACTGCTGAAATTACTATCATGTTCGGGGTCCATTACTCCTCAATACAAATAGTGCTAAAAATCTCAAAACGTCATAGTCACAGCCTCAGCTCTGACGGAAGCAGGATTCCACAATGATGATGTCTGGTAATTTCCTTCACTGGTGTAAATAACAGTACGCTTTTATTGTCAAGTGGAAAAAAGTCCTCAGAATGCTAAACGATCTTAATAGCTGAAACATGAGATCAAAATCTATAAAAGCAAGACAAGCAACTCACAAAATTAAGCCTAGAAAACGAGAACAACCTCACCTAAATCCATGACATAGGCATTTCTAGTCAACCCACTAGCTCCTCATGTCAACCCATCTTCCCTGTGAGACACTTCCGGCCAGTACAGAGAGGCCTGGTGTGGTATCACAGGCTGACTTCCAGCAGACAAGAGATGGGATGTGGGGGTGCAGAAGAATGGATGTTTATCAGGAATTCCCTTGAAATTGACACCTGAGAGACAGCAGGAGGAACAGGAAGAGCAAAGGGAGCAGTCCAGTTGATATAGGTCATTCGTTACTCTACCAACCAGCTGGGAGCTTGGGAACTAGAACTGCCTTTTAGAAGTGCCCAGCTTTGTGTGCTTACTTCACCAGTGTCTGGAAGTGGAGCCCCAGGGGCAGTCTTGACCTTGACCCTAAAGCTCTCCACAGCGGGGCTACCCCTCAAGGACTGACCACCAAAGACAGTCTGAGTCACCAGCAGCTGGGTCAGCAACTCCTCCAGAGAGTGGTCTCTGGGCTGGGCACCAGTGTCCACCAGCATGAGAAACCTCAGCACCCACTCTAATCCCAGAAAAAGACTGAGAGGATTTTTTTTAATGTTTTTAATAGATGGTTAAGCATATACTAACAAGAAAAGATATCAAAAGTGGAGGTGAATCTGATAGATAGTAAATAAAAATCAGAGCAAAACCTTGAGGGAGATAGTTTTAAGCTCCTTGAAAAGGAAATCAAAATTTGGGGTCTATTCACAAGTCACCTCCAAAAATGAGAACTGCAAACCCTGCTGTGTGGTGATATTTGTGCTGCAGAGGAGCCTGAAATAGACGTGAGTACAAAAGCTGAAGTGAAGGCATTTCTATGCCTAGAACCTCAACAGAGGCAGATTAACAGCACTTCGGTGATATTCCCATGCTCAGTGCCTGTGCTACCCAAGGGGCACTCACACACACAGCAGGGGAGGGACAAGTAAGTACATTCAAATGCCACAAGCTGTAAGCCATAGAATATTTTGAAAGAGTCTTTGAGATACATGTTTTCAAGAAGTGAAGAGAAGAACAATATCCCAGAAGCAAATCTATTGGGGAAAATAACAGAACATGCAGAAATGAAGAGCAGAGTCAATGATATTAAATGAAAAATGTTCCACAGGTGACCTAGACACTCAACACAGTTGTAGAGGAAAAGGATTAAGCTGGAAAACTGACATGCAGCAGTCAACTAGAGAGACCCCAGAAAGACAAATGGAAAACATGAATGCGTCAACTATGTCCAAGGAGTCCTGTAAGGTGCTGAAAAACACCTTTCCATTCCTGAAATATTTATCAAAGACCTACCATGTGCCAAATGTTGGTTAAGACATGAGTCATAAAACAGCGACATTTACTCAGAAGATTTATATTGGTGTCATCAATATGTGGTTCTGTTTTTCTAATCTATGAGGTAATAAAATAAATAGATGAAATGATAAAAAGCCAGGAGAGCTGCCTGGTGGTATAGTCTTGGCTGTATCTAGCTGATGCAGAAAAAGTCAACTGACAGAGGTTACTGGATGACCTTGTCTGGAGTGACAAGATCCTTTCTGAACAATGCAAGTGGATGTTGATAAATGGCAGAGATTCAGACTTAAGACTACAAGTGCAGGCTGGTCTAGAATGAAGTGATTTAAGAAATGGGTTCTAGGCTGAGATCTTTATTTAAATTTTTTTAAATTTATTTTGTTCTTTAGATCACAACCTCTGTGTTTTTGGGGATACCTCCCCCTCCCTTCTCCCTCTGGTGCCCCTTCCATTCTCTCAAGCCCCACTCTTTATTGTTTACTAGTTGTGCTAAATCCATTAGTCTCTTTCCTATGGCAGTGTCCTTTCACTGGGTGAGGGACTGTGTTGCTGGAACCAGGCGACCCTTGCTGGTAGGTTTTCAGTCTTAAGTTTGCCTTGGGTGGCCAGTCTATATTCATTTGTGATCTGCCCATGTTTTCTTGCTGCATCTAGGCTGAGATCTAATAGATGATTCTAGTCAGGGAGGAAGGTGGTCCATAGCTATGAAACCCTCCAGTGTCTTCCAACCCTTCGGGGCTATGATTCAGCTCACGACTTTCATGGTGGACTTTGCATTTGCTTCTTCCCCTCTAGTCACAGCTAGAATGGGTCTCCAGCTTCCCTTCCCAGAGGTGAGGACACGTGATCAAGTTCCAGTCAGAGAGAGGGACAAGCAGTGCTGTGTGCTGCTCCTCAGCCTAGATGATAAATAACCTCGCATGCCTTTCACTCTGGGGAAGCTACACACACTGGGGTGGTCACTCTCTGTAGACTTGATGCAGAGCACGGTGAGTGTGGAACACAGCCGGGGGGGGGGGGGTCTCAAGATGGAAAAAGTCTTGGTACCCAGGTCCCTGCATGGGGGAATCCTTCCAGCAATTTGGCATGTTTATTTTGGGCTTTATGTGATTGGGAAAAACATCTTCATCCTATGTGAGCAATTGTACCTCTTTAAAAATTAACCAACACTGCCTTATATAGCTAACACTGCCTTAATAGCTAACATTACCTGAACTAATATAGTCGGCTTTAACAGGATTCCCCATCCAATTTTCGCTCTTAGTCTCTGCCTGACCCACAGTAATGGAATTCAACACAATTCTATGGTCCCCAGAGAGGCAGGGAGAAAGCTCTCTCCCTACCTGGTCTTGTGTTTGTCTTAGAGATTGGTCCAACATCTCTCAAGGGAAGGACATTAATTTCTTAGTCATTTTTCTGTACCAGAAATAAACTTAGATTTCTGCTACTCAAAAACAAATCAAAACGAAACAAAAACCTGAGTTACTTGAAGGCTGGGACTCTTTCCTGCTCTTGTTTTTATCCTCCTGCCCTACCGTAGTGCTGGATGGAGAGCAGTTAATTATTGATTGACTCAATAAAGGACCAACAGACAGAAGTGTCATAAATGTAAGCCATGCTCTGATGGATCTCTTTGTAACGTAAGAACTGATCATTTCTCAAGGTCAGAGTCAAGAGAGAAATTACAAAACAGAAACATAAACCAAAACATGGAGAGCTATGCCTGCAACCCTATATAGAAGCGTTATAGTACAGGTCACATATCTATGGCGATGTTTATCTCCAGATGATGGGAGGTTGACTTCAAATCAGTTTGTTCTCTAAATAAAACCAGTAGCTTCTTTTTTGTCCTCTTTCAGATCCAGAAAACCTGAATACGTAACTATTTTTAACATATACACAGGGATCCCCCAACAAATGGAGTTTCATTAAGTCAGTAACTGAGTAATACTGATGAGATTACTTTGGGAATAATATAGTTCAGGAAACCATCATGCTCACTAACAAAAAACCAAGCAGTCAAGCCTCTAAGGAAATCTCAGTCTGTTGTTGCACCACCACATCTGTCCGGCTTAAGGTCAAATACCAGCTAGATATATTCTTCTTTAGGAGTAGAAGTAAAAACCTAGTCAATCCCCAAGGGCACTATGTTCTTACCTTTCTGAGATCTATACCAGACTCAAAATAAGACAATAAGAAAAAAAAAATAGAATCTTCCTTGCTATTTTGAGATACAAAGAGGAAAAAGCCAGTTGTTTGCTAAATTTAAAAAAAAAATCTAATTTTGGTGCTCCCAAAATTAGAAGCCTAGAAATCGAAGCCCATCCCTCCCTGAATCTCCTGCCCTCTGCCCTTGCATGTGTCAATATTGCACAGTAGCCATGCCTGCCCACGTGGGCCTCTGCTCCTCACACACGCTTTGCAAGATCTGAAGTCACTGTTCACACACCCACATTTGGTAAGTCCTCCTTACAGGCTTATCAAACGATCTCAGATTTTCCTAAGAGCATCAAGTCTGTGGTGATGACATCTCCAGTGATTATGAGCAGACTTGAAAGAACAAAGTACAAAATTAATCAAGAGCCACCCACCCTCTTTCAGTTATCACGTGCTTTTTAGGACAACAGGAGCACTGTCTTATTCATGGCAGAAGCCCCAGCCTGTACCCAGGAAAAATTTGTTGAACAGACATGACCCCTATCTCGCAATTCTTAGTGCAAATTTCCCTCAGGAATGGTGACCATATCAGAACGAATCTTTAACATGACCACTCCCCAACTTCTGTTGCGTGCTTGCCACTTGACTCCTGGCTTCCAACAGCGTAGTCATTTTCTACAGATGCTGTAGCCATGACTTTGAGTTCAGCAGCTCCACACCCCGTGGGTCAGAAGTTCAAGAAGTTTCCAAACTTCTGTTCAGCATCTCAGAGACAGAAACTGACATGCGCCCTGGCTGAATTGTCACCTGCAGGCTTTGTGGAAAGTCATTTTCAGGCTGTTCAGAGTGTTGGCACAATCCAGTGTCATGTGGTGATAGCACTGGGTCTTCTTTTCCATGCTGATATTGGCCAGGGGTCATGCCCAGCTTCAAAAGTCACCCACATTCCCTGGATGTGACCCCTTCATCTTCAAAACTAGAAAGGATAGGCTGGAGTCTCTTTGGTCTCTTTTCTGCCCCTTGTCTTCTGGCTTCTCAAACATTTCTGCCTTGCTCTTCTTCATGGAGGGACATATGATTACAGGGGGCTATTAGGATGACTCGGGGTGACCATCCTGGCCTGGTCTGCATAGACTGTTATACCAAAACACCTGCAGACTAGGTGGCTTAACCAATAACCATTTCTGAAAGCTAGGAAGTTCAAGGTCAAGAAGCTGAGAGATCATTGTGAGGGGTGGTTGATAGACAACAGCCCTCACTATGCCTCCAGAGGGCAGAAGTGGGTGAAACAGGAGATCACTTTGGGTCCTTTATCAGGGTGCTAATTCCATTTCACAAAGTCTCCCCTTTCACAACCTAAACACTTCCAAACCCCCATCCTCCTAACACCTCCACAGTGAGCATTAGGACTTCCACATATGGATTGGGGGTAACTCAAACATTCAGTTAATAACACATTCTATTTTAAGGTCAGCCGATCTGGAGGCTTCAGTCCATCAGCAAAATATTTTTGTAATGGAACTGAGCTCAATATATGAATAAATAACCAAGGAATGGGGATTTGGGGTGATAGCTTTATAATGCTACCACACTCAGAATGCGCAAACAACAGACTGCCTCAAGGGAAACCAATCTTCATGTAACCTTATCTCAGTGACATCACATGGCTTCTGCCACATTCTATTTGTCAGACTTAGGTTACTAAGTCCAGTTCCCATCCCAAGGGAGAGGAACACAGAAGGGCATGAAGGGCATGGGTATTAATAGCAGGGCCTGACAGGGGTAGCTAAAAGCACTCCTATGATCTTTCTAAAGTCCACACCAAATGCAAGTACAATTGCACTATCAGACTGAGAGAAAAAGGGGGAAGAACAGGTAGCTTTGTTTTACAAAAGAAGAGGAAGAAAAAAAAAGGCTAACTTCTCATGCTCAGTTGTGAGGAATAATGATAAAAATGTCCAAAAATGGTGTACCAAGATGCAGCAATGAATATATATACAGGCATGAAGGCAAAACGCACAGTAACCAGGCAATGGAGGTGGAGGTGCTCTGGGAAAGGTAACACATGCTCTACAGTGACTGTTTCTTGTCACTCCTTGACTCATGAAACCATATGTGCTTCCAGTTTTGGTGAAAAGTATGGGGTAGGGCAAAAATGAGGAACAAGGAGAGTTTCTCCACAGAAAATGATAAATTTATTTGCATCTGGTCAATGCGATGAAATGTTGGAAACATTTTGGTTCAAGAAATACAAACCAGCATGCAAAAATGGAGAGAAACTATACCCAATTCAGAGAAACGATGGCTATCTGTTCTCCCCCCCCACCCCCCTTAAGCCTGGCCCAGCCTAGAGGCCTAGCACAAGAGCCAGGCCAGAGCCTGTCTCCCTGTGCTGTCTGGCTCAACTCCTGCCTGGGGCTTGGTTTTATTTTGCAATACTGTCTTCCAGAATGGCATTCTTTTTCTTGTTAATTTGACAGAGACACTCAAGTCTGTTCCCAGGTCAAGTTCATCTCCACTACGGGAGCTCTTGGCTTTTCTGCAGGGTAGCACAGAGCTGATCATGCGCTGGTCACCTCCCTGTCACTCACGTCCTACTTAACTCTTCCCTCCTGAGGGGCTTCCCCTGACAACCAAGTGAAAGGCGCCACAATCCCCTTTTCCACAGTGCCTGTCACTGCTATTCACATCACCACATCTTGTTTTATTCATAGCACATGTCAGAAGGTGAGATCACCTTCCTTATTTTTGCCTTGGTTTTATTCACAGTGATATCCCTGAAGCCTAAAAGTGCCTGGCATATGCGAGTTACCTAACAAATAACTGTCGAAAAGAAAATTGGGTTGATAGCAAACTGGTTAGCTTTTACTTCAGTGAGGCTACATACAAAGCCGTCTAAAATCTGATGGCTGAACACAGCAAGCATCTCCTTCTTACCCTTGCACCTGTGTGTGAGATTGAGCTCAGCAGATGGTGGGTGCACTGAGCTGAGCTTGTGGGTGGTGCTTAGTTCTGTGGTGTGCTAACTCATGCCTCTTGAATGAGGAGCTCCCTGGAGCATGTCCTTCTGTCAGGGGGTCCTGGAAAACAGGAAGGCAAGTAAAGGCGTGTCATGCTCTGAAGCCAGGACCCCAATATGGACAGTACTGAAATTTAGGCATTGCATTAGCTGTGTCTGAAAAATATAGAGGTAAAGATGGCCTAAACAGGAAAAGGGTACTTTCACTTTGTTGCAAATCCCAGGAGGGGAAGAGAAAATTTATCACCAAGAGTTTGTGTAGAGGGAAATTGGAGCCTTTGGCTTTTAGGGGGGAGGAGATAAAAGGAAAGGAACAGAGACCAGAGGGATGGACAGATTTTGGGGAGAGAGAAGAGAATGGCAGGGGTAAAGAATACCCTGAATGACCAGGCTGGGCAGAAGCCCCTTGGAAGAGTGAGCTGGTGGTGGCAAGGAGCTATGGTTACCTGTAGAAGAGTAGCCGGTGTGCAGAGTGCAGCACTGCAGCAAGGTGGCACGGAAAGCTGGTACCTGGAGATGGCCAGGGATTTGGAAAGATGATTTGTGCATCAGCAATTGTGGAAGAAATTTGAAACACCTTGGAGAAGTAGAAGAACACTGGGAGAGAGGAAGCAAAGAGAAGACGGAGAAAGACTGGAACTTTGCAGAGTGCCTGTCTGAGGTTTAGACGGGCAAAGGGCACCATCATGGACCTGTGTCTTTAGGAACTTTGGGACTGAAAATGGTGACGGGGTAAGATGACTGGCCACTTGTAGCTTTAAGGACTTTCTGTTTTCCTTATTTAATTACCTTGTTAATAAACCCTGTTGTTAAACTGAAAGTGGGTAAAAAGAGACTTTCTGGCTTTACTTAACTGGATACAGCTATCTGCTTGCTTTTCTCTCAGAAGCAGGCTACACACTCTTCATTAGCATTTTTACTGATCACCTTTACCATTGATATGCAAAAGCCAGCCAACTGCTTCTGCTTTCAGCTCCAAAAACTGCAGAAAAGAAACTTAAAAACACAGTTTAAACTTTCCACTCGTGGGTTCTTACCACCATCCTCAGCCTTCTCAACTAAAATACCAAACCAATGTAAGACTATCAGTGCAGTGCAGACTAATTTATTTCTAACAAGTGATTTCTAATTATCCTATTAACTACAAAAGAAACATGTAAGACTCAGAATACTTTAACATTGTCCAAACCCTTTCTCAGTATTGTCCAAAGTCCTTTCCCAGATTGCCCCAAAATCCTCAGTCTCTCAGTCCTAATCGTCCCACCAATGTCCAGACAGAGTCCATCTCCAGACGCTTGAAGACATGTTCCTTTAAATGCTCCTCGTTGTCTTCCATGCTGTCTTCTCCTTGTCACCTTCAGGTAGCAGGAACTCCATGGTGCCAAACCAGCAAAGTTTACTTTCTTCTCAGGCCTAACTTTTGCACAGTCTCTCGCAGACACAAGTTAAACTCAGCGAAACAAACTCCAACAGGAGTTCAAATCTGCAAACTTTTTAACTGCGTTTAGCACACATGCTGCCAGCCTGGGCCAGCTGAGGGTTGCAGGCCCTCGGTGGCCACATGGCTAAGCTCACATGGCTCACATCTTTACAAGATGGATGATTCCCATCTCTCCTCCATTGAACCTCCTATCCCCTCTCCATATTGGAATCCCAATCGAATTGAATCTTGAAATGAACCCTTCTCTTTGTTTGCACACCCTTTATATACCCTGATTTCCCGCCTTCCAGGAAATCTGTTTCACCTTGACTATTTCACTTCTTTCTTCCCCCTGCATCCCCTGAAGGGAAATTCCAGCTAAGGTCATTCCCCCATTTTAACGTTACCTGTCCTTAAAATCTGCAGTCTTAAACAGGAGACAATGGGGGGAGGGAACACCCTATCAAAACTACATTTTGAGTGGCAACTGCTACATATGGGTGATGCCAACCTGTGGTTTGTTTGTTAGCAGCTTTTGCCCCATTTGGATCCAATTTCACTTCCAGAAGCCTTGTCTGGGACTGACACATTGTTACCTGTCTGGGACTGACACATTGTTACCTCTGGTAACAGCAAGTCACCTGGCCAAGCCTGACATCAGCAAAGTGAGATGTATACTCTGTCCACTGTTATTCAGGATAATAACAATGAGGTCATGACAGATACAGATAAAATGTTTGCATCATTGTCACTGATTAAATCCTAAGTATGCCACAGAATATTAAAGTGATAAAAAATTTGATCTTGTTCGACCACCTCATTTACAGATGAGAGATGCAGCCGGGGAAGTGAGCATGAGAGAAGACATGGAAAGGACTGGCAGCTGATCCTGTTAAAGGTGGAAAACTGACACTGGGTTAAAAGGGGCAGAAGCTTTTTTTTATAATTAAAAAAAAAAAACAAAAACATCTCATTTACCATTGCACCGGAAAAAAAAATAAAATACCTAGGGGTAAACCTAACAAGACACATGAAAGATCTATATAAGGAAAACTTCAAAACTCTGCTAAAGGAGATAGAAGACATAAGGAAATGGAAAGACATTCCATGCTCATGGATTGGAAGAATTAACATCATCAAAATGACCATCCTACCAAAAGCAATCTTTACAAATTCAATGCAATCCCTATAAAGATTCCAACAAAATTCTTCAAAGATATAGAACAAAAATTAGAGATTCATAACAAAAGACCTCGATTATCTAAAAAATCACTATACTACAAAGCCATAGTAATTAAAACAGACTGGCACTGGTGTAAAAACAGACAAATCAGACCAATGCGACAGAACCTAATCCCCTGAAATAAAGCCACACATATATAGTCAACTAATCTTTGACAAAGGAGTGAAAAACTTACAACTGGAACAAGGACAGCCTCTTCAATAAATGGTGTTGGGAAAACTGGAACAAGACATGCAAAAAAAATGAACCAAGACACCTCCCTCATACCATGTACAAAAATTAACTCAAAATGGATAAAAGACTAAGACTTAAGATCCGAAACCATAAAATACATAGAGGAAAGAAACCTGGGCAAAACCCTTCATGAGTTACAATTCAGAAATCCATTTTTACATCCATAGATGGCAAAAAAAAAATGAAGGAAGACATAAACAGCTGGTACTACATCAAACTAAAAAGCTTCTGTACTGCAAAAGAGACAAAAGAAAAAACAAAAAGAATTCCAACTGAGTGGGCAAAAATTTTTGCCCTCCATAACAGCGACAAGGGTCTGATTGCTACGGACCAGCTGTGCAATAATGATAACAAAGATACACAAAGAACTCACACAACTTAACAAAAACAGAGCAAAGAGCTTGGTTTAAAAAATGGGGAGAGGATCTAAAAAGAAACTTTTCCAAAGAGGAAGTCCAAATGGCCATCAGGCACATGAAAAAATGTTCAACATCATTAGCAGTAAGGGAAATGCAAATCAAAACCACAACGAGATACCATCTTACACCAATAAGAATGGCCCACATCCAAAAAACAGACAACAAGTGCTGGCGTGGATGTGGAGAGAAAGGAACACTTTTACACTGCTGGTGGGATTGTAAACTGGTCCAACCACTATGGAAAGCAGTGTGAAGGACCCTCGAACTAATGAAAATGGAACTACCATTTGACCCAGCAATCGCTCTTCTGGGAACCTACCCAAAGGAGACCTCAATGTGGGTACAAAGGGACACCTGTGCTCGGATGTTTATTGCAGCGCTATTTATAATTGCAAGAACTTGGAAACAACCCAAATGCCCCCAAAAAGATAACTGGATGAAAAAGTTGTGGTATATATACACAATGGAATATTACGCATCAATAAAAAATGACAAATTTGATGATTTTCTGGTAACATGGATGTACCTAGAAGAAATCATACTGGCAGAAACAAGTCAGAAGGAAAAAAAACAGATACCAAATGGTTTCACTAATATATGGACAACCAAACGAAAGTACATAACTGTGGGAGGGGACCAGCTGGAGTGGCCAGGGAGAGGAGGTGGAGGGGGACCCCCAGGGACCACAATGATGTGATTGATGTGAAATATATATGTATAAATTAAAATAAAATACAATAAAAAAGGGGGGGCAGAAGCCTCCAACCAATAAACCACATTCAAAATGCTGCCTCTGCCATCCAGGTTCCCTCGGGTCCACGTGTATAAGCTGCCACTCAAAATGCAGTTTAACAACAGGGTTTATAATTTACAAGGGAATTCAACAAGGAAAACAAAAACTCCTCAAAGCCACAAGTGGCCAGTCATCTTACCCCAGTCACCATTCTCAGTCCCAAAGTTCCCAAAGATACATGTCCATGATGGTGCTCCTCTTCCCTTCCAAACCTCGGACAGGCACTCTGCAAAGTTCAATCTTTCTCCAGCATCTTCTCTTTTCTTCTTCTCTCTCCAGTGTTCCGGCTGCTCCCCTTCTCCAAGGCTCTTCAAATTTCTTCCACAACTGCTGATGCACAAACCAGCTTTCCAAATCCCTGGCCATCTAAGGTACCAGCTCACTATGCCATCTTGTTGCGGTGCCACACTCTCCACACTGGCCACTCTCCTACCCATCACCATGGTTCCTTGTTACCTCCAGCTCACTCTTCCAGGGGACTTCTGCCCTGCCAGGTCATTCAGGCTACTCTACCCATCTGCCATTCTTGTCTCTCCTTTCCCTAAAAGTTTGTCTGTGGTCTCTGTTCCTTTCCTTGTTTTTCTCTCTAAAAGCCAAAGGCTCCAGTTTCCCTCTACACATCCTCTAAGTGGCACATTTTCTCTTCCCCTCCTGGAATTTGCAACAAAGTAAAAGTACCCTTTTCCTGTTTAGGCCTCTTTTACCTCTGTGTTTTCCATACACAGCTAATGGCATCAGTTTCTAAATTTTAATACTGCCCATATTGAGGTCCCAGCTTCAGTACTGCCCATATTGGGACCCTGGCTTCGAAACAATCTGATTTGAATGAATGAATGAATGAATGAATGAATGAATGAATGAATGAGCGAATGAATGAATGAGTGAGGAATGAATAAATGAATGAAAGAAAGAACAAACTGGATTGAAAGAAAGGTATC
Organism: Uropsilus gracilis; assembly: GCA_004024945.1. Lineage (NCBI taxonomy): Eukaryota > Metazoa > Chordata > Mammalia > Eulipotyphla > Talpidae > Uropsilus > Uropsilus gracilis. The sequence continues at coordinate 23,611 of PVHY01005838.1, read as the reverse complement.
CACAGAGCAAATAAATATAAAATACAAGAGAAAAAGCAAGATCCTGGGAAAAGCAGGGGGTGAGGGGAACTCACACACAGGTGGAGTTGGACTTTAGAAAAGCAGGACCCTGCCTGCAGGGAGTAAAGAATGGGTAGCTCTACAGACATATTTTCCAGGTTGTCAGGAGGGAACAATAAGAGTTTGGACAAATTCAAGTCTGTGAGCAAGGTGACAATGCTTGATTAAGGTGCTTCATCATAACATTAAACCAGGTATAATAGGATAGGGAATGAGTCTGCAAATCCCACACTGCTGCCCCACTAGCTGCCCCACCCCACAGCCAAGTAGGGCCTTACAGTCTGCAGAGCCTCAAGACAATGTCAATGGCATCATGGTTCTCCTAGAAGGATACTGATTTTCTCAGTGAAGTAGGTTGCACTCAGTTGCTGAGAGTGAAGGAAGCAAGAGCTGTAGAAAGGAAGCAAGGCTGTAGAAGGAAGCAAGGCTGTGGAAAGTGGATAATACTAAAGGAAAAGAGGAAAGTGATTGGGAACACCTAAAGAATTGCTCTCCAAGAGTGGGCGGGCTGTGCTGAGATTAAACCACAAAGAGCAACAGGTATCAGTATCCTCCTCCTGGAGGTAAACTCCTTCCAGGTATCAGTAGAATGCTGAAAGTCAGATCCTGGTTCCAAGCAGTTATTGGTTAATCAACACACGTGCAAAATGAGTTAATGAGTAGAGGAAGAACTCAGCTAAGATTCAGAACTTAAGAAGTGAAAGCATGGGTCTATGCAAATATAACCTTTCCATCTTATCTGCCGGTCTCAAATGCCACTGACATTTAATTTTCTGACAAATTCCAGACATGTAAGTGTTTATATGCAAATTAAATGAAGTCAATAAAATGTGGGTATCAACCAGTTGAATGTCAATTCCATTGCTGTTCTTTACGACCTAATTGAGAAATAAATACCATTTCCATTGAGATGTTTTCACTAAAGCACTTCAAGAAAAAAATGCCCGTTCCAATAGTCCCCCCAAATTACCATTGACCCCTGTTATTTATGACGATGCTAACTTAGACACGTATCTAGATAGAAACATCTGGTCATTGCTACTGAGTTAATATTGAATAAGAGAGCTCCAGAACTGTGAAACGCTACAGAACCTTGGCTTATCACTTTTTATAAATGGGTGAAAAGAAGTGAGACAATGAAATCAATCATTTCCCAGAGGATGGACGATAAATAAGTGGCAGGACAGAAATAAATCCCAAATCTCCTGATTCTGCCTGGTCTTGGTTGACTTGCTGGGACAATAAGAAAGGGAAAGAAGGGCAGGAAGAGATACTGGCTACAAAGTCACTCTCTCCTTCAGCCTAATGGTGGAAGGGCACACAGTCCACTGGGGTAAGCGCCCAACCTATGCCCACCCACCCCCCTCCCCAGAGATGTATGTGCTGGGCACTAAAAGACGCTTTCCTCCTAGTGATTTCGTGCATTAGTATACCAGCCAAAGGGTGAAAGGACTTGGCCATGATGTGGGAGCCCAGGACTCCAAGTCTGCATTACTTGGAGACTTTATGGCCCATTCATAAAGTGACCAGACCGCCTTCTCCTCAATCTTGTGCGTCAAAGCTCCGTCTCCATCACATGCAACACGTGTGACTGCATGGGGGCCCCCTCCTAGATGATGCAGGCTGACAGTCACATCTCAGGTTTCTTAACTCAGTCACATCAACAAAGTTCTATTTGCTATTTAAAGTGACAGTCACAGCTTCCAGGGATTATGATGTGGATAACATTGGAGGATACTGTTCATTGTGACATTTGTTCAGCCTAACATCATTTGATTTTCATTCCTTCAACATGTCATGGTTTACAGTATGGGAATTCTCTTTTATCATTGTTTTCTCACAGTTATTTAGTTATAGTTCCTATTCAGGTAGATTTGGTATCCAGCAGTCCTGAGTTACTATTATGCTCAAAATCATTCATGTCTGCCCTTTGTCTATCATAGCTTATCTCTCCCCCCCCCCCCCGTTTATGCAACTGACACTCTTAATTTGTTTTCTGGTAAATATTTTTAGAGCTATAAATTTCACTAGTAATACTCTTTAGCTGTATCCAGCAGTATCTTGTTTAGTTTTAAGAATTTTGTCATCTTTCTTACTATTTTTATTTTTTACCATAAGACTCAGGAATAACTTTCTAAACTGCTTCATTTATATTTGCTTGACTAGCCATTATTGAAAGAAGTATATTATAATATGCCACTGTAAAATGTAGGTTTATTTATTTCCCCCCATAGTTCTATTTCTGATTTTTATTTTAGCCTAAATTATAAGGGAAAAGGATATTTCTAATTTGCTTCTTGGTGTACTGTTCTTTTATGTTCCACTTTTACATAACAATTCCATCTTGAATTCTATTTTTAATAACAAAATTGCTATCCTATCGCAACTTTGTCTAGGTTATTTTTCCCCTATGTAGAAATATAAATGTAGAAAATATATATTTTCTACATTTCTTTATCTGTCACTTTTAAAAACTCCTCTTCTAAAAAATTGTTTGTTTGTAAGACATGTTTTTTAAAATAACTCTCTGAAACTCTCATTTGTTTACCCAATTAAACTCATTTGCATTTATTATTTTTATGAGCATGTGTTTCTCCACACTTTTTATATTTTCTATTTACAATACTTTCATTATATTCCCTTTTTCTCTTTTCCTTTTCTCCAAAAATACAGATTTCTCTTTGTAACCATTCTTACTATCAGATAACAGTGCCCAGTTTATTCAGGCCAAAAGTTGTCTTTATTGTTAATATTTTTCTTTTCTTATATGATTTACACCAGTAGGCATTCCATAAATAAAATAAGTACTTTGCCTGCCTATGATCTCAAGACTTTCTCCCAACCAAGCTTGATGGGGAAATGACAGGACCCCTCCCCCCACCTCACCCCCGACCAAGACCGAGTACTCTTTGTGGAAGCTGCGGATCCAGGAAAGAGTCTGAGAGCGGAGTCAGCTTAGCCTGTCAGCAGCCCACAGGGTCAGCCCGTGAGGCATGAGAGCCGCTGAGCCTCCAGAACAGCTGGAGCAGGAGCGGATATCCACAGGCCCAGCCTGGACCTCAAGCTGCAGACTCAACTCCCTTGGCATGAGAAAGGGTCTCATGAGAGGAAGCAAGGCCACTTTAGGAACTTCAAATGTCTCAGGTAGGAATACTTGACAGTGAACCAGCCCCCAGGAGAGACTGACCAGGGACAGCATGGCAAGGACATCTCAGAGACTGCAGCATCCACAGATGACTTGGTGGACACCCCAGCTCCCACCCCCACCCTGAACCCAAGCACAAACCCAGGACACCCCAAATGAAATGAAATGAAATATTGCAGTCTCCCCGGCCTGGAGGCCCATAAGAGAAATTTCTGTTCTACAAACTCACCTTTCTCCTTTCCCTTGGCTTGTGGTGATCTCACTCTCAATGATCTGGACTGTACTGAAGTCCTGTGTATGCCTGGCTCCCCCTCTGCCCAGAGACTTCTCCTTGGCTTGAATGCTGAGGTCACTGTGATACCCTTGTCCAGGTCACATGAAATCTGCCATATTTCTATGTAACTTCACTAGAACCCTCTTTCTCATTCAACTTAGGGAGAATGATCCCTTCTACCTGGGTATAATTCAATGCACAAGTTCAAAATAACCACTCTACGATGACTCTGTGATAAAGACTTCAGACACCTTAGTGGAGTAAGAAGAGCTGCAACTGGATGACCAGGGAAACCTGTTTATGTTTCTAGCAGTGACTAGAGGTGCATATTTTCACACCTACCATTCATTTTCCTATTGTTCTAACAGACGACATCTTCTAGCACATAGGAAATATATAACATTTGATGTATAGTTTGCATACATGAATTCATTTACTTCTGAAGCAAACTATGAGGCAATGACTAATAGCCTCTCTGGCAGCTGTGAATCTGATGGATCAAACAAAAGGAAAAAAAAACAGTAAAAACTAAAAGTCAATCATAGAAATGAAACATGCAGCAAAGGAGGGAGGAGGGGGTGGGACAGGGAAAGGAGGAACATGAGGGAAAACGGTGATGGGTCACAGGTGGTATGAAATATGAACTATAACAATACAAATTAATAGGTTAATTAATTGGATAAAATAAAAAATAAGCAAAGCTCAGGTCACAGAGGTGCTGACGACACCCCCAAGTCTCCTCCAAGTTCATTTTCTGAACTGAACCACTGAACTATTTTGCCAGTCCAGGAGGTTTTTTTTTCCCCAAGCTCAAATCACCCCCAAAAAGCATGATTTGAAAAAAAGAATATGTATCTAGTCATTTGGGGACACCAGCCATGAAAATGTATTTATAATTCAGGAAGAGAAGGCGGGGGAGTGCATTCTTCCCTAACCCTGGTAAGCAATCTGTTCAGTGCCCAAAGCATGAAGTTCGATTTTCTTTTTATCTGACTTATATGTTCAAGGGAATATAAATGTCAGGAATCGAGCATTCCCTCTGGATGGTGGAGTGAAAAATAACTTTCATACCATTTTGCACAGATGCTGTGACTAAATTGAGACCAGGAAAGATATAGACAACTATAGCAACAAAGTGATGAGGAATCTATTTTTAAAAGCAACTGTTAAATTAAGATTTGTCAAACTAAAAAAAAAAAAAAAAGCCCTAGGAAGTAATTTGGGCACCAATTCTAAGAAATTTAAAGGAGATTTCGAAGTAGAGTAAATGAGCAATCCACTTAGCTCCCAAAGAACTGAGATCACCATTTCCCAGTTTCATACCAAAATCTGAATAATTTTAGGCATGAAGGAAAGTTTTACTTCAAAAAAAATATTACGAAGAATAGAAGAAAATATTTCTGACCATAATATATAATTTTATGCTCTGTTACAGTATATAATTTTAAAAAGCAATCTCTCTTTGACCTTTAGAGGAGAGTCATACTTAAATATCTGTATATTTATCCTAAATTGACTCAATTCAGTAATAGATATTTTTAGCCACTCCAGCACAGTAATACCACTATTGGGTATTAATCCTAAAGTAAAGAATACAAAATATCACTAACACATTCTCAGGGAAACATTATTTTGTAATAGCAAATGCATTGGAAATGAAATCAAAGCAAAGGAAATGAATAACTTGTTGAGTAACAATCATTTGTCAGGTATTATCCAGGTACTTATGTTACACTTAATCTAGACAATATCTAGATAATCTAGATAGTCTTGCTAGATAATCTAGATATAATAATAATAGAATAGATATTCTAGATTACTTTGAGGAAGTGAGCTCAAAGAGATTATTTCCTATAAGTATCTGCCCAATAAAAGAGCACAGTATAATCTAAATGAATAAAGAATGATTAACTAATATATGTGTCCACTTAATATGATTTTTCATAAAGCCCTTAAAATTAATAGTTCTGAAAACTATAAATAATAGAAAATGTTATATTTAATATGTAGTTAAATATATAAAAACATAATGCTATAATTAGGTATATAATTACAAGTAAAATATACATAATGGTGCTTTAAATACATTAAATTATATTTATTAATGAACAGTGACTAGTATAGGAGGACAGCTGATCTCTCTTAGAGTAGTGACATTGTGAATGGTTTTGAAACCAATTCAATGGCGCAAAATAAAATTTCTGTCATCAGGGAAATTACATTCTAACAGGGGAGACAAAGATAAGTAATCAATTATTGATAGATGCAATGAATAAAATTAAATGGAATTTGAAGAGTGACAGATTGTCCTTTAAGAAGCCAGAATCAAGAAAGGCATTGTTGATGAAATGACATTTGCACTGTGAAATCAGAGGAGGTAAGTCACACAGATATGTGGAAAAGCACTTCAGGAAGAGGAAATTGCACATGCAAAGGCCCTGAGGTTGAAATAGGATGCCACAGAATTCTTATACTTCTCAGAGCATGCTCAGGTAACAATGTTAGTAGAAATAATACAAGGGAAGAGGGTTACAAAATTATATGCATTATGTAAAAATTATGCAAAAAAGCCCAAAAAATGATATTAAAGTAAATAGTACAAAATATGTTAATTGTTAGTTATCTTAGTATCAATTTAGCTTTTAAGGCCAGTGCTGTGGAACCAGACTACCTAGGTTCAAATCTCAGTTTTGTTATCTCAAGTAATTTCATAGCTTCTCCGTACTTTAGCTATAAAGTGAGGATGGCAGCAATAATAGTAACTGTTGATACACTATCATGTTGGTGAAAAGTTTGAATAATATATTCATAATGCCCATGTTCTAATTCCTAGGAACTGTTTATTACTTATATAGCAGAGGCAAACTAAGTCACAGAAGAAATTAAAGCTGTTAATTCTACTTAAAATACAGATTATGTCTATAAAATAAAACATCTAAAATAAAGAGATCATATCTATTTGGGTTCAGTATAATCACAAGGGTCCTTACAGGAAAGGAGAGAGAAAGAGGACTGTCAACAGAGGTAGTGCTTCAACACTATTTTGCTGACTTAGAGAGGAAGGAAGGGGCCATGGGCCAATGAATGTGGGCGGCCTCCAGAAACTGGAAATGGTGAACAAGCATTCTTTCCTGGAGTCTCTAGGAAAATAGAACCCAGCCCTGCTAACACCTTGACTTTAATCCAGTGAGACTAGGCTGGACTATATGAACCACAGAATTGACTATAATAAATGAATGTTGTTTTGAACCATTAACTCTGTGATTATTTGTGACAGCGCAACAGAAAACTAATATGGGAGGTTTAAGTGAGTTTTTGAGTAAAATATTCAGAACAATACATGGCACATGGTGAGCATTCCATAAACTGCTACATTTTATGTGGAATTTTCTACCACATTTCCCAATAAAGAGTAAGTATGTATTAGTTAAATATTTACCTACAGAATAAGTGGGGAAAGTCTGCTTGAAAGGAGGAAACTTTATCCGTCATCTTACCAATTAATATACAAAAAGATGATTTTAATTGCAGGAGAACTAAAAATTAATTCAACAATCAAATAAGAATAATGAAACAGGAAAATAAAAAGCTTTCCTGATTGAAAAGACCTTTTATTGGATACATTTTTTCACTAGCTAACAAAATACTGACAAGTAACTGGGGCTGGAGTACATTAAAAGAGATTTCATTTTGGATGTGTGATTTATAGACTATGAGGAAAAGCGTGAATGCATCTAGAATCCAGATGTAGGTCAGTAATCTCAGGCATGGATTCCAGTAAGTTCCTTTACAGACAAGGATCATAAAAGCTTGGAATTTCACTCCTAGTAAAAGCCTCTAGGAATCTGTGAATTTCATCTTTACTCCAACAGAAAAGTGAGAAATCAAATTGTAGTTAGTCAACTGAGAGTACCCCTCCCTTAATTCTTGGCTGAATGGGGTCTCCAGGGCACTCAGAAATTTCAATTCCATCCAAACATTTAGCAAGTATCTCCTGTATGCATGACCAGAGCTGTGTTAAGTAGTACTGAACTCAAATACAGCACATAATCTATAACTTTTATAGTTGAGAAAAATACAGCCTCATTATTTAAAAAAGTTGAACATTTACTGCTCAAGCTCAATTTTCTAGTAAAAAAAATATTTCTTGAATGTCTTTCTGAATATATTTAGATATCGTGAAATACTTTCAAGTAGACTTCATGATTTCACAAATAATTTGTGAGAGAATAGAAAATTTTATAGTTTTGTTTTTTTTTTTTTTTTACTGCTTCAGAACTATTTTCAATGCCTCATTCTTCAAATGGTTGGTGAAAATGTCAGAATATTTAAGATTCCATAAGAGGTACATAATAAGATGGTTGTCAAAATGTTAGATTTCAAAATAGTACTTTATAATTTAATGTTCTTATGGATTATAACATGCACAAAAAATACACATGCCTGTCTTCATCCACCTTCATTCCCATCTCCAACACTCCAGTGCCAATCACTTTCTGCATTTTTTACTTTTTTGGGGTAATGTTTACTTCCATATTTTTAAATCTCTTGTTTGTATTTTGTATCATTTTAAACATTGACACAGTATCTGTTGATTGCAGTTATATGAGAAGAGACCAACTCTATAAATTGGCCCTGCCTGACTCTTCTAAAATAACGCTACCATCCCTTTTGGTTTAAACAATGTTTATTGCTCATATTTTATGACAATGTGAAAAGAATTCAGAGTCGTCCATACTGTGTGGATAACTTGGTTTCCTTTCTTTAGGAATAGTTTGCTACCTGCAATTAAGTTTCCTCATTTTGTTCAACTGTTTGGTTTACCTGTGTAACTGTTACAGATTCACCCCTTAGCCCCCATGCCCTGCAACCAGATAGAAAACAGAATTCTAACATAACAGAAAATCCATCTTTTCTCTTTGCAGACATCCCAGGGCCCTGGGGTGGGGGTATCTGGCTGCTGCTGCACTTGTCACACATCAACTGTCCTAAAACTTTTGTTATGAATTATACTGGAGTTATCATCGCATTGTTTCCTTGTTATAAACTTTCTTTTCAAGAAGTCTTGACTTCTCTCTTGGATGTTGTTTTATCTGTAGGGAAGCACAAGCTTCAAGAGCTTGCTGAGAAGGGTACTTAACACCTACAGCTTAGAACTCTACACACTCTTCTGCCTTCACATTTGGTACTTAGCTTGTCTGGATATGCAATGCTGACCTGTAAACCCATTGTCTTCCACCTCAACACACTCTTAGTCTTCTTCTCTATCATTTGTATATAATAATGTCTTCCTCCTTCTCATTGGAGGCTTTTAAGATTTTCTCTTTTTCTCAAGTGTTCTAAAGTTTTTATACTCATATGCACTATTTTGATTTAAGTTTTTGTTTTTCTTCACCCATTTTGCTGGACCATCTACTTTCTTTGTGAAATTTAATTCCTACAGTTCTGGGAAATATTGTTAGAATAAATCTTTTATATGTTTTTCTTTATTTCATCTGGTCTCTCTTTTTGGAATTTTCATTACTCATTCTTTTGGAACTCCTCAACAGATCCTTTCACATTTTTCTTTTCTCACCATTTTGGTGAATGTGAATATACTGAAATATCTTCTCCAGTCTTCAACGATTTATTTTTATTTCTGCTATCACATGTTCACATTTGAAATCTTTTCTTTATCACAGAGTCTTTTTCTTTTGTCATATTTCTGAGAATACTAAAGAAAATATTTTGCTATTGTTTTTTCAGTTCATTGTTGAGAGTTTTTCCTCAAATATCTGGTAGTTGGGGGCTACCTTACTAGAATCTAAATGCCAGTGTCCAGCGGGCATTGCAGACCGGTGTACCTCACGGGAAGATGATCCAGGGACATAATTATCTCCAGGAAAGATCGCCAAAGTAGTTCCAGTAGCACATTACCCTCAAGCAAGTTTGTTTACAAGTAAGAATCCTCTAGTTTCAAGACGTAGGATCAGAGAGATGGTCACAAACTCCACTGTGAATGTCCAGGAAGCAGCAGAGCTGGTGTAGAAGATCTTGATCCAGGTAGATAGACTTTAAATCCTCTATGTCCCTGCATTCCTCCTCTTTAGTCAGCAAACCTCAGGCCACTGGTCAGAGGAGGGAGAGACAGCTGTCCCAAGGGAAAAGATGTTGGGTATAATTTCTAATATTAATTAAGGTTTTTAACCTATTCATCAACCTGCACCCCCTATTTTTCCAGATACCTGTGGAACCACGTTTCTGATCCTCCTTCAGTTTCTATAGAATGATATCTTTTGTATTTTATTGGCTTTTCACACTAAAAGCTTGTATTTCAGAGTCTTCAGCTCAGTTAAATCAATTACTCCTAGGTCCTGCTTCTAAATTTTTTTCAAATGAGTCATCTGGTATAAATTTATATGTTTTATGTCTTTATAAATTTATAGTATCTTAACAATACTTTTGTTGTCATTCTAGTGAGACTTGGGGAAGAAGCAGAAGTTGACATGAATATTTTTTCTGCCATGTTTATCAGCAACATTCTCTCATTTTATAAAATAATATGTTTTTATTTTCATGATTTTATTTTGAAAGCATGTAGGTATAAAGCAGTCTCTTAAAGAGTTATATTGTGGTAGCAAACAAAGTGCTTCTTAAACACCTGTCGTCTTTATTTTCAATATGTAGAGAGTGGGAATTAACAGACCTGGGGGGGAAAATCATGGTACGGCTCCTCAATTACTATTTGTGTCATCTTAGGCAAGTTATTTGACTTCTCTGGCTGTTAACTTTATTTTCTATAGGAGGACAGTAAAAATGGTACCCATAGATGAAGTGAGATCCTTCATATTGAGCATTAATTTCAAAGGCTAAAGAAGGTGTTCATGCTTCATGGATGTGTTGCAGGTCATGCTAGGAGTTTGGGTTATATCTTACACCATTAAAATCTTTTTCCACTTTGGGGAGGGAGGTAGTGATCACATTTACGTATGTGAAAAATCTTTCTGGACTGTGTCACAGAAAGTGAAATTAGAAGGTTGTTTTTATCATCTCATTCTCAAGAAACAGAAGCCAAGGTAATAAAAGAAAAATATATAAAGATGAATTATGAAGACATTGAAAAAATAGGTTTAACAGAAATTGTTGACCCATTAAATACTGGGGCAAGAAGGAATTAAAATACCTCTTATTTTACTTTTACTTACTTACTTAAAATGCTTCTTATTTTTACTAACTTTGGGAGATTAGGAGAAAGAAGAAACAGGATGGCAGATAGGTTTAAGATGGAAAGTTTCCATTTTGAATCATGTTGGAGGGAACCCAGAGACATTTTAGTGACCATGGATACCTAACCTACACATCAAGAGGATGTATAGGAGAGGGCTGTCAAGTTAAATTCTAAACTCTGCTCAAGAAATAGAGAAACTGAAAGTTATGATACACTGTGAAATACATGACATAGAAAATAATAAGCCAATTCATAATAAAAAGTTTTGAAAACTAAGTGATACATGACTATATGATATTAAAGAAGCAGCACTAGACACATAAGATATGCGAACAAAAAAATTTGTACAATTAAATAAAAATTTGTATGATTCTACATGATTCTAGTTTCACTTTTTCGTGACATCTGAAGAAAGTACTGCACTTTCATTTTTAACAAGCACCACAGGAGCCCTGTAAGAACACTACACTACAAGTATTGGAATGCTAATATAGACAAACTTTCCTTTAATGAAAAAAAAGCTTCTTTCTAAGGTAAACATGTGTTAAGAGTGCCTGTCCCTGTTTCCAAATAGCTAAAGATAACATTTTACCTTGAGCACCTAAGAAAACATCCTTAGTGGGTTTGTTTAGCTTGATGCTCTATGTTTAGACCATTTGTATTTATCTTCTAAAAGTATCCACTCAATGAAAACCTCTTTTGAACTTTGGGATCAAGATTTTAAAAAATGGGCAAAGAATCTGAATATGACTTCCAAAGAAGACATACAAATGGCCAAGAGGTACATGAAAAAAAAGTACTCAGCATCAGTAAATACCAGAGAAATGCAACTCAAAAATACAATAAGAATCATCTCACACCTGTAAGGGCAGCAGGAAGGAAGGAAAGAAGGAAGGAAGGACGGAAGGATGGAAGGAAGGAAGGAAGGAAGGAAGGAAGGAAGGAAGGAAGGAAGGAAGGAAGGAAGGAAGGAAGGAAGGAAGGAAGGAAGGGAAGGAGGGAGGGAGGGAGGAGGAGGGGGGAGGGAGGGAGAAAATATTGGCAAAGATGTAGAAAAAGGGAATCCACACACAATATTGGTTGAAATGGACACTAATAAAGTCATTATGGAAAACAATATGGAGTTCCCTCATTAAAATTGACTTACCACATGATCCAGAAATCCTACTTAGGATATATGCCCAAAATAATTTGGGGGTACAGTAGACTAGAGTGGAGGACTATGGGTGACTTGGTTGTAGGTGAAGTGTGGTAACATACACCTGACAGGTGTGATCGTGTATCTGTAAGTCATATAGAGTATTGTGCATCAGTGTTATCTCAATGAAAAATATTTAGAAAAATTTTAGAAAAAATTGTCTCAATGGAATGTCTTCCATCTCAATGGAATTGTCTCAATGGAATGTTTCAATGGAATGTTTATGTCTCAAAGGAATATCTTCACAGATATGTCCACTGTAGCATTATTCACAATAAAAAAGACATGGAAATATTTTAAATGTCCTTTAGCACACGAATGAGAAAATACACAATGCACATACAATGGACTACTTTTCAACCATAAAAATGGAAATCTGAAGCAATCACACTTATAGTGGGGAGAGTAGAACCTCTTTAATAAATGTTACTGTCAAAGAATGAAGTTTAACATTTTAACTCCATGCACAAAAATGAATTCCAGGTGGATTAAAGATATAGATATATGACTTGAAATAATAAAATGTATAGAAGAAAACATTGGCAATGGGTTCCATGACATCATTAAAAATGTTTTTGCAAATTCAACTTCAATGGCAAAGGCAAAGAAGTAAGGTATTAGGGCTATCTCAAATTAAAGGCTTTTACAGAGCAAAGGAAAATATAAATAGATTAAAAAGACATACTACTAAATGAAAGTATTTACATGTTACATAACTGACAAGGGATTAATATCCAACATACATAAAATAACTTATACAATTCAACAATTAAAAAAGAACAGTCCAATTAATAAATGAACAGCAGGTCTGAACAGAAAGCTCACCAAATTGTCTGTTACCCTGAAGGTTAATAAATACAAGGAACATTTTTCAACATTGCTTTAAGGTGAAGAGCCCAAACTGTAAGTGCTGTAGAGAATGTGAAAGAAGAGGACTAATATACTGTTGTTGGGAATGCAGCCATTATGGAAAGTAATCTGAATTTACCTTAAACAAAAAGTAGATATATGATCTATGCATGATCCAGTCATCCCATTCTTGGGCATCTATCTAAAGAACATGAAACCACAATTCAAAAAACTCTGTGCTCTAGAAACTTTATAGTAGCAGCAATAGCAGCACTATTTAAATAGGTAGGACATGGAAACAACCTAAGTGCCCAGGGATGAAGGATTGGATAAGGAAGATGTGATATAGTCACCCTATGGATACTATTCATCCATCAGGAAAAATGAAATGCCGCCATTTGCAGCAAAATGGGAAAGGTTAGTGAGAACTGTTTTAGGGAAAAAAATCAGAATGACAAAGATAAACATTGGATGTTTACATAATAGATGATTTGCTAAAGGAGAGAATTATTAAAGTAATGGACTTCAATAAACAAAATAAGGTTTCTACAATTAAAAGAGATGGGAGAAAGAGAAAGTTCAAGGGCATATAGGGAATGGCAATGGAGGGAATAAAAATTTTAGGGATCCTTAGAAAGTGTAGGGAACTTTGCCAAAGATAAAAAATACTAAGTGAATGTTCCTTAGAAGGTGTTGGGACTTGTAAATAATAGACAAGAACAAAGTTTTAAGGTAGGAAACTACCCGTCAAACATTATTTGATGTTTCCCTCTACTTAGGATAACATCAAACATAACATCATTTTTATTGATGATTTTAAAAATTCATCATCAATACTGGTGAGTCATAACTTCACTGTGCTAACATAGCATTTCCCTCCAATAATAGCAGATATGGAACCCCAAAATATAATAAAGTAAATGAAATGTGGGGGTGGGAGGAAAGAAACCTCTGGCACTTGTGACAACATTGATGATCCCAGAAGACAGTGTGCCAGGTGCAATAAGTCAACAGAAAAATACAAACACTGTTATCCACTTGAATATGAATGCTCTAAAAACAGAAAGCAAATTCCATAGAAATGGAATAGGATGGGGTAGCCAGGAACTGAGGAGAGAGGGAAAAGGGGTGACATAAATAAAAGGCACAGATATCTGCTTAAAGGAAGAATAAGTTCTGAGACTAAATACTGAATGGTGACTATCACTAGTGATATAAAATTGATATAAAATTGATTCTCTGAACATTGCTGAGAGTGAATCCTATGGCCTCTCATTTTAAAAAAGGAGTTAATATACCACAGCTTTTCATACCATTCATCAGTTTGGGGGCATTTGGGTTGCTTCCATATCCTACCTATTATAAACAGGGCTGTGGCAACATGAATGAAGCTAGATGGAATCATGCTAGCAGAAATAAGTCAGAAAGAAAACGAGAAATACAGGATGGTATCACTATTATGAGGGACATAGGAAAACAAACAAGCACACAAGAAAAAATTAAAACTAACTCAGTAAAATTGAAGCATGGAGCATGAGAAGGGATGAAGTGGGAATGGGATAGGTACAAAAGACTAAGATGATGATTCACTGGTGATAAGGTGGTAGGAGAACTCAGGGGTAGATAATGACGTAAAATAAAACAAATTTTAAAGAAATTTTAAAAAGAAATGAAAACCACATTAAAATAAATAAATAAAGAGAACTATGGGAGTTGATGTGTGTGCTAAGCACCTGGGTCTTGGCAGTCATTCCAAAAGGTTTATGCGCATAACATCATCCATTATCCACTGTAAATGCACATAATTGTGTTTGTCAATTATTCCTCATCCAAATTATTTTGCCTCCAGAAGTCTTGTTTTCAAGTGATTCTTCCAAATGGGAGAGTTTGCAGTTCCTATTACTGTGAGAGATGAAAACCCAGTGAGATGCCTGCTAGCACTAAACTTTCCCTGGGAGCTTCTTCATCCCTAAGATGATGTGAGAAAGCTCTGGCCAGGAGTCACAGACCTGAGTTTTCACCTACACTCCCCAAGCTGAAGCCCCACATGCATGTACCTGTCTGCCAGGCCATTTCTAAGAGGAGACAATAGAATTGGATGATTTCTAAGCCTCGGTCTAATTCTACTTGATGAAACAGTTTAGATCTGTTTCCTGTCTGAAAAGTGCGGTACGTAGAATATGGCCTGTTCCTCTACCATCTGCAATGATGCCTATATATGAATTCCTGAAATCTGTGGATGCTTGACTGCATAGAGCTAAAGGGATTTTGTGAAGCTGACTAAGGATCTGGAGCTGAGAAGATGATCATGTTTTACTTGGGTGAACACAATAGAATCACCAGGACCCTGGCAGGAGGGTGGCAGGAGACTGAGAAAAGTGAAGAATCCACTGAAGCAAAGAATGGGCAGTAGCATAGCCAAGGGGTGCTGGCAACATGTAACAGTGGGTAAAAGCAAGGAAAGTCCTCCACCAAAGGCATGAAATAGCCTTAGTGACATCTTGATTGTAACTCAGGGAGACCCATTCTGGATTTTTCACTACAAATTATAATCAATTTATATCATTTTAAGTCACTAGATTTGTGATAACTTGTCACAGCAGCATTAAGAATCTTATACCTGCTGTAAACTAGGGACAAGATCAAAAATACTTTCATCTGTACAGAAAAAAATTATTTTTTAAGCAATATTCTAGAGAACTTATTGATGCTTTTTGGTAATTGGTAGATGCTGTGACATTGCTATGCAAATTTCATGGGACAGAGGAGACAAAATCAGGCAATATTTCATACTGACTGCAATTTCGCTTAACAATCACACTGCTTTATTACAGTGAACCCAACAATATACATCACTACAGTTAAGCTATAACTTAATGCAGACTGTCATTAATGTCCCTGCAAACTACAGAAAAATGATGCCCAAGCAACAGAGCCAAGGTTGTAACTCTCATTGCCTAACTCAAGATTCCATGTTTGTTTGTTTTTTCTGAAAGGGATTGTCCAACTGACATTTTTTAGTCCTTCCACTATTGTCCTCAATCTTTTTCTACTCTCCAAATTCAGAGGAGTCCGTTAATCACTTTATCTTTGTCAAAGAAGGAAACTTATGCTCTCCATGAGGAATCTTTAGATACGACCCAGATACAACCAAATAGTCTTGATCTGAATCTTACATTCCTCTGGGCCCATGGAGCCTAAGCAAATGCCAAGAAGAAAGTGTGCTTAAACATGGGCACAGTGGACTTCTGAATCTTCCTTAATTAAAAAGGGATTTAGGGAATTTATTTTTATCAAGATTCTCAGATGATTCAAAGAACACTTTTTTTTTTTTAGATAAATGATCATGTTACCAAGAGTAATAGGAGATATTATTAAGAGTTCCGCAAATCCTTGGAGAATGACAAAGAATTTAAATGATACTGGATAGAAAAATTTCCTTCTCCTGAAAAATTAAATTTCAGATTAATAGCTTGAAAGACCTCTCAACTATTTCATTCCAATCCTTACACAAAAATACACAGATAGGTTCCAAGTTCAGGCTATGAGAAGGAGAACAAATTATCTACCTCTTTTATAACTCCAAACCTAACTTTAAATGGTAAGTGAAATTCAAGTGAGATGAACTATAAAGTACCTCTTCAGAATCATCTTTCTGATTCATGGCTAAAATCCCCAGAGAAGATGGTGATCATTTGCACTCTCAACCTCTATGGTATCTCTCTTAGCAAGGATTGGCTATCGTTCAGGGAATAGCTACAGACTGCCATCTCTGTAGATCAGCAAATCATACATTTCAACACAGTGACTTTATGAAGCATCTGTCCCAACAACAGCACAGCCAGCAGATAAACCTCACCCTGGAGAGGTAAGTCCATCACAGGTCGGGGCTAGCCAGCCAGGTGGGGGCACATCAGGAGTGGCCTCCTACAACACATGCTACTGAAGGAGGAATCAAAAGACTTGTTCCTTTTTGACACTGGGTTGAGATGGGTGAAAAAGCCAATTGTCCCAATAGTAGAACCAGAATTACTTTTGAAGTGTGACAGGTTGAGGAGAAACTGCCTTTATTTGAGAAATTACCTACATTGGTCAACTCCAAAGGACATAAACAGCACACCAAAGACCAGATCGCTTCAACACCAGAAATGCACTTTCCACAGTTCTGGAGATTGGAAGTCTGAGATTGGGGGGCCAGTATGTTGGGTGCTGGTGAGAGTTCTTTCTCTGGCTTTTAGATGACACTTTCTGCTGCATCCTCATGTGGCGGAGAGAGCAAGCTCTCCAGTGTCTCTTCCTCTCAGGCACTAATCCATGTGAGGTGAGACCTCTGTGGGGTTAGGGAAGGGACCTTCTTTTATACCTTAGCCTTCTGCGCCCCAGAGTGGATCTGCAGGTGACAAGGTGATGCATAACTGAGGAAGATGGCCAGGTAAAGTCACCCTCTCACCTGTTCACAAAGGAGAGAAGGTAGGGAGATCTGCTGCCCCCCCAAACAGATAAAATTATTCTAAGTATTTATTCAATATGGGATTTCCTTATGATTATGGAAGTCCTTTCGAAACTTCCATGGAGAGAGAATCTCCTCGCTGAATATTTAGAGGTGATGAGCAGACTCCTTGCTCCCTGATGTCTCCGAGCAGAGCTCTGGCTCCCACAGATCTGCTGTCTGCTCTTTCTCTCATAGTCAGCAAGAAAGATGGGGCCTCTGCTTTTTCAGGGTTAGCATATACCTGGGGTGTTCTCACTGTTTGAGGCGGGAGAAGAGGGGAAACACTTAGATACACCCTTATTTCTGCCCCATAAGCCATTCGACCGTTTGTGCATCTTCACTTGTGAGACAGGAGTGTCTCTGTATCCACCCCCAACCCTCATGAAACAAGACTCCAGTAATAAAGCAGGCTCCAGAGAAATCAGTTTATTCATTCCAAATAGTTCAGCTAATGAGAAAGCAAATGTAAACTCCCTGCCCACAGGGGCTTCCAGCAGCAGCCCTGGCTGCTGGCCAGGCTCTCGGGAGGGCATGCCTTGACCTACTCTTCCTGCTTCTAGGGCCTCTGGCTCATGCTCCCTCCAGGCCCTGAGTACCAGAAACCCCATCACTCCCATGGGATGCAGAGGCCCCACCGCTGCTGCTGCATCTGTCATGCTCCCCCACTGGCCTCCCTGCACCCTCCGCCCTGTGGCAGTCAGCCCCACCTCAGCAGTCTCCCTCCCCTGCTTGCCTTCTGCTTGGTGCTTGGAAAGATGCCTCCTTTGATGGATCCACAGACCCCTGGCCTCACTTTGAAGTCCCTACAGCTTCATGAAACACGCCCACCTCCAGGCTCAGCACTGTTCCTTTAGCTGGCTTACTAAGCTCATCAGACCCCAGGAAACCAGTGTGCCTCAAGTATGACAGAATAATAAGTAGGTTTGGGGAAAAGCAGGGAAGTGTTGCATTCTTGGAAAAGAACCACCAAAAAAAGCCGAGCTTCCTTTGGGAAGGAAAGAGAGAGAGGGTTGCTGAGGGTCTCCTTCAGCTCCAGTCCTGGGGGGACTGCAGTGTAGGCAACAGGGACAGAGGTGTGAGTGAGCAGGGCCTGGTGGGCTCTCAGCTGACACTGACCTTGGACAGCTCACTTTTCAAAGTCAGTGACAGGTAGTTACTCCTTAAGGCTATCTTGAGAACTGATGAACTAAAGTACTCAGTACTGCATGTAGTTAAAAAAAAGGGCATGATCTCAAAAAAGTTCACTATTCTTGTTATTTCCAATTCCTAACTTCAGTGAAAAGCAAATGGTTGACCAGCCATCCCAAGATCTGTTCATTATTACCACTGAGGTTACTAAGAAGGAATGTTCAGGTACCATTGGGAATCAGTGCTTGAGACCCCGAAAACACAATATTCATAGCAATAAAGGTCATTTAAACAACTAGTCTCTATTGTCCACTTACTAGGTACTGGGCTGAGCAATTGAGATATAACTGCTCCATTTTGCTCAATTTCTTTTACATGAAAAGAAACAGGTTGAAAATGTGCACGTCTCGATCAGTATCCTGCTCAAACAAGCAACCCAACCTACCAGAGATAATGAAGCACCCAGAAACTAACAAACACAGAAAGCAATTATCACCTCCAGACTTAAAGGAACTGGGTGGGAGGATAGCAAGGGAATAATGTTATCACACTCCAAATAGAGCCAAGTCCTAGAAGAGGAACCACCCAAAACAAGGCCTTATGGCCACAACAAGGAGGCAAGGAAAGTTGGGGTTGGTAGGTTAGCAGTGTGCTAAATCCTCCACACACCAGACTCTCTCCTCTCAAGCTCTGATAGCTTGGAGGTGTCTCCTATTGGCCTTACCCAGTAGGAAAACAGTAGACAAGCCAGGAAGAACTGGTCCAGGTTGGGCTTCCCAAGATCTAAAAGAGCAGAGGAGGGTGAGCTGGGGAGGGTTGGGGGGTGGTGAATAACTATGAAGCAACTTCCAAAATTGAGACTTACGACCTTCCTCAACTTGCTTGTCCAACACCAAGCAATCTCCAACACTACTCCACTATATTTATTTAAGTAAATAAATCAGTAAAGAAAAATAACAAGATGCTATAAAAGAAAAATAGGAACTAGAGAAATGTGAGCTTGAATCCAGAATCCAATACTTTGTGATCTTGGGCAAATGTACACAAACTTTACATGTCTTAGTTTCCTCATTTGTGAAACTAAAAGAATAATTGTCTTTAGAGTATATGCTCAGTGTAAGAACTAAGTTAGACAAGGCACTGTCCATCTGATACAAGAACCAAATGGATGGTTCAAGCTCCAAGATTTAAATCCTGACTCTGATGCTGCTCTCTTTGTGACCCCCAGCTCAGACTACATATATGCAACAAATTGACTGAAACCCAAGAGTTCAAACTAGCAAAAGTTTATTTCTACTTATACAAGTCCACCATGTGGTCAGGTGTGTCTAGGATAAGCATCAGCCACAAGGTGACTCAGGATCCAGGCTACTTTAATTTTGTGATTCTACCAATTCAAGACAAGGTTTCCCCTTTGGTGGTAGGGGATGGAATTATATACAGATTTCATACCCACTCTTCTGTGTTTCAACCTAGAACTGAAGAACATTATACTTCCACTCATGGATTCACTAGCCAGGGCTAGCCCCATGGCCCACCTTCTGAAGATGAGCTCAAGTGACTATTTCCCTACCAGAAAGCAAATCAATCAGATGCTTGGGAGCATTATTAATGTCTACCAGAACCATTTGACCCACTCTAGGCAAATGGACCACAATAGCAAAAATTGCTTTCCCCACCAGACACACAGTCTCACCTAGTATGTTTTAGGCAGCAAGAATGACTTAGAGCCATTTCCCCTGATACATTCCAGGGAAACAAAATGACAATAGGCTTCCTGAAAGTTCTCTTCAAACCCAATGACATAAATGTTCTTTTTTAAAGAGAAATGCATAAAAATGAGCATGAAAACCACAAGTTGTAGCATGTCAAAGGCCATACCAAGTGAATACTGAAAGCAAGGAATTCCTCCCAAAGGCAAGGAATAATTTAATTAGCCTCCATTAGAGATGGTACTGACCACAAGACAGCTCTGAAAATCACTCACATTCCCTGACTACTACTGATATTTAGTACTTATTTAGTTCCCACCACTTCCTACATGTTAGAGAAAAAGTCTTCTAGAAGAGATGCTCTATTTTCTTTATTGTGTTCATTTCCAGCCTCCTGAGAGCATCCTCTTTCTGACTGGAATTTGGTCCTCATGGTTCTAAACTTGCACCAGAAGCTATTTTTGATGAGTGGAAGTTGTGTCGATAACTCTGCTAAGAGAATCATCAAAAGTGACATGTGCCTGCTCAACAAGTTACTTCCAGTGAGAAGACTGTTCAGAGCTGATTTCTTCTACGTCCTGCCATGTGTGTTGTCTGCCTTGAGAGCCTCCTGCTTCTACACATCCTCCATCGGCTCCACTTCCTCTCTCATTGCTCTTAGCAAATGCTCAGTCACAACTTCGTATTTTTCTCAGATAATAACACTTTCAGGGATAATTCTTGGGCATTCAGAGGATTCATTCACAAAAAGGTTTCTGGCAGGCTATACACCAATGGTGCCCACAGTTCTAGTTTTTCCTGGGCAAATGCCCTGGGGTTAGCCTGCAAGACCAGTCTCACAGACAACCCCTCAGTGCTGGGCATGCCAGACAGGAACTCACCTGCAACAACACACTGAGGTGTGTGGATATATTCACATATGTGAAAACTCATACTCTCACACTCTCTGTAGAGCCCAGGGCTTTCTTGAGGTCCTCAAAGAGCTCATAACTATCGAATAAACCACTGTGGATATTCTAGAGGGGCAGAGGATCATGAAGATTCAGCACTTGCCCTCTGTGAATACTTATCATTTCTGTCTGTGGATTAATCTACAAATAATTTGACTGGTGCAAAGGATAATACAATACACACACAGGAACTAATTTTAAAAATGCACAATGAGATATAAAAGGATTATTCTCTAAAAAAGACATACATACATCACTAATCCTCAGTGAAGGTCATATCAAAACCACAATGAATATCACTCCAGACCTTTTAGAATGGCTAATATCAAAAAGACAAGCATTAACAAGTGCTGGTGAGGATGCAGAGAAGAAACTCTACTAACTTGATGGCAAGGTAAATGGGCACAGCTTCTATGGAGAACAGGATGGAGAATTTTTCAAAGTATAAAGATACCACTACCATATGAGCCACTGATTCCCTTTCTGGGTATTTTCCCAAAGAAAAAACTAATGTGGAAAGTTACCTGTGCTCCTTTGTTCAATGCAGCATTATTTTCAATAGGCAAAACATAGGAAACAACCAAAGTGCGCATTAATGGACAAGATGAATAAAGAAAATGGGATGTAGATGCAGTAATGTGTAGCTTACTGAAGATTTAGTATGGCACCCACATCCCACAGTGGTGAAGTGGGCCACACCCTCTCTTGTGTGAGTACAGCCTGAGACAGTCAGTCACATGATAATGAAACTACCTAACAGTGTACTAATCAGAATAATCCTCATTTTTTTTCACCCCAGTCCTCCAACATCCTCATCATTAAATGTAAATTGCCTGTGACTCTATATGAAAATGAATATTATTCAGTCTTAAAAAAAAACACAACAACAGGAAATCTTGCTCCTTATAACAACATGGATAGAACTCAAGGGCATTATGCTAAGTGAAATAAGTCAGACAAAGACAAATACAATATAATCTCACTGCTATGTGGAATACAAACAAAATAGTTCATGAACAGAGAGAGCAGATAGGTGGTTTCTAGAGGTGGGGTGAGAAGGTTATGAAATGGGAGAAGGGGGTTAAAAAGTAAACTCTCACCCATAAAAAAAGTCACAAGTATGTGATACATATCGTAGGGACTAAATTAATAATACTGTATTTAAAAGTTGCTAAGACAGATCTTAGAAGATTTCAACACAAGAAAAAATATGTTATATATGTGGTGATGGATGGTGACTAGACTTATGGTGATGATGTCATAAAAGGCAAAAATTTTGTGTTACACACTTGAAATGAATATGTCCATTATAGCTAAATGAAGGATAAAAGGAACAATCACACCAATCTGAAATATATCTTTAAAGCCATCCCTCAGCATCCCTTCTATTCCCAACCTAAATAACAATTCAAACAGCTCTTAGAACAACTGTTATCAGCAGATGATAATGTCTTTCTATACATCTTCTATGTGTGCCTGCTCCTCTTACCCTACCAGACTACACTATGCATTTCCTGAACTTACCATTTTGATCTTATCAGTAAGTTGAACACATCCTTGCAAGTCACACACACAGATGTCCTTTCTCCAGGGGATTTCACATATGGCATCATAGGTTGCTCCTAGTGTTGTGGGGAGGGGGGGTTCTCTTTGTTTTGTTTTGTCTGCTATTAAAAGCAGTACTTCATGACTATCCTGCACATATTTCTGGGCACACTTATTGATAAAATAAATCTCTAGAAATGAAATCACTGGGCCAAAGAGTAGGCATGCATCAAATTTTGATTGCTACAGTTAAATACCCCTACAGAATATTTGTACTAAAGTATACTCTCAGAAACTCTTTTAATTGGTCGTTTGTTTTTCTAGAAGATGGAAGTGGACAAGATGGAGAGTATACAGGAACCTGACTGATGTGGGAGGTACATCGAGGAAGCAACAGGGTCAGCTGGCTTGTTCCTGCGCCACATCCCACTGGCTGGGTTCCTGTTCCTGACACGCAGTAGAAGGAAACTGGAAGAATAGCTGATAACAAACACATCAAGATAAGTCAGGAGTAGACCAGTCAGTTTCTCCATAGTGGAGTTTTTTTTTTTAATAGAAAAGTAGAAAAGAGGACATCTTTTAATCTACCTGCCAGGTTCTGTGAAAGGATCTTTGGACCTAATTGCAGGAGATGCTAAGTCTTTTGAACCAGGCTTTCCTCTCAAAAGCAGCAAGCACAACATATTTGAGTGGTAATTTAGTTCTAATTCTCCAGCGAATTCTTCTCTGAAGAAACAAGAGCCAGTATGAAAAATAGTAGAGATATTTAAGCAAAATAGAATCCAGGACACTGCCCTTGGTTCATTGGCCCTTGCCGATCCAATTCTACAGACAAAAATCTCATGGAACATCTTAACCCTGCGCTTGTCAAGCTGTGGGACCATCCATTGCTTGGATTTCCTGAGAGCAGAACAAAAAGATATCTGATCCCAAGATTAAATTCCAGAAGTACCATCAAGTGCTGCCAAGAAATTTTCTTCTTAAGAAGTAGGAAGAAAAAATGTGTTGGTAAAGGAGAAACCACTGTCAGAAGCAAGAAGGGGTGCTGCTG